>QZGG01004576.1:0-12882 GCA_006409495.1 Sedum album
ATTCAATTTTGCCAATTTCTAACCGTTTTCCATTTCCAATGCAGGTAGAAAAGCCTCGGATAAGTCTATAAATGGATGACGAGCTTTTGGAGTTGTCGAGCAAGGTGGATATCTCAAAACCATTTATTTATACGGTGGAAGGTTTAAATGTGTGGCTTAAGGAGAAGATGCACTAGATGTTACTAAGATTGAATTGAAGTCATTTTCAAATATTTTCATACGCAAAGCTGAACCACTACAATTCATAAATGAGAAAAAGATCAAAATTATGGTGGTTGATCATTTGAACGAGGCTCCTCGATCGAGAGAAGCGTAAACTTAGGCGAATCAAAATATCCAAAATTAACGAGGTATCGTTGAGGCAACAACGTTAAACAAATGCAATTATTAGGAGGTAACTCTATTAGATTAATTAGTTGTTTTTAACACATTATCACATGTATTTTTCATTTATTCGAGTCTCGCATGTTTGTTATAATATCATCCCCTAACATTGAAAGCAGTCAACATTCTGAGCTGATCCAAAATCCACCAAACTCTCCACTCTCTACCTTTCTTTTCTCTAGCTTCTCTCTAGTTTTTTTACTTCGTGGATTTTGTCGCTAGAGGTGGAGAGGGGGTCGTCTCCTCCCTTCTCCACCTCTGGTTGAATTACGATTGTTGCTGTGAGTCGGATCCGATGATATGTGAAGTTTCTGCAACTTTGCATGTCAAATTTGGACCGTGTCGGAGCTCCGTCGTGGTTCCTTGTTCGATTGGAGGCCGCTGCAATGGATCGTCATGATTTGGGGTATGGATGGTTTGGGTTGATCCAGCTGGCGTTGGCGGTGGAGGAAGTGGATGGTTAGGAGATGGACCGACAGATGATGGCGGTGAAGGAAGTGGATGGATAGTGCATGCAGCCGATGGGGTGGTGGTGGTTGTGCATGTAATGAGGCCGGCTGATCTGACGTTTGAGATAGTGAATGAGATAATTGGTTGTCGAAAAGGCGGAGGGATGGCTTCTGGCAGCGTTGCTCGGCTCCAAAATGTGACGGTTTGTTTCGATTTGTTGTTCAGTGTCTTTGTATATGTGTAGCGTATTGTATATTTTCGTTTTTAGGTTAAATAAGGACACTGAGCCATGAATAAGGCCACTGAGCCAATAGTTTGTGTATGTTCCTCCCCATAGGAGGGGGTAGTATTTTCTAGTTTTTCAGAGTATCTTCCTGCGAAGTAGGTATGTTTTGCTGAAGAACGTATGATTGTGGTTGTCTTTTGACACCAATAGGATTGTGCTAGTATTCAATGTATAAGGCATATACATGGGTTATATGCGTACCAATGATCATTCAAAAATCAATGAAATATAGGTATGCTTTTATCAACAAAAAAAATATTTTGAGCTGATCCACTAACTTAATTTCTGTAAATTAATTTGTAGTTATATTTATATAATCCAAGCACACTCATACTTTATAATTTGGGATAATTGCCGAAAACCACCTCTTATAGGGCGTAATTACCGAAAACCACCCCTTATACATTTTATTGCCGAAAACCACCCGTTGTTGGTTTGTTTTTTGCTGAATCACACATTCTAACGTTTTTCGTTCAATTAGTGTTAAATCTCCGTTAGATGGATTAATTAGGTTAATTAAATTCAATTAATTCAATCCCCAAATCTCAATAGGGATAATTGCCGAAAACCACATTTTATAAGCCGTAATTGCCGAAAACCACCCGTTATACATTTTATTACTCCATCTGTCTATCTAATCGACCAATTCAATTAAAATCAAATTTTAATTTTAAACGTTAAGTTGAATATAAATTATATATAGAGTAAGGATCTAGAGGAACAAATGACTTTTGTAAGACGGAGTTGAATATGCAAAATACACAGGCGGTTGAGATTATTATCAATCTCTTTCCATCATATATATATATATATATATATATATATAATATATATATAGGGAAAGTATCATGTGGAACCCCCACCTTTTCATGGATCCATGGATCCCTCTTTGCATTCGTTGATTGCATTTACTATTTGCATTTTGGACGCACCAGATTGTGCCAGCGCATTAATGAGCATGTGCAACTCACGTGTGCATTTGTCATGTGCAACTCACATGTGCATTTCAAAAATGCAAACACGTGGCACAATTTGGTGCACACAAAAAATGCAATCAACGGTGATGAAGGGGGATCCATGGATCCTTGGAAAGAGGGGGATTCCACATGATACTTCCCCTATATATATATATATATATATATATATATATATATAAAGCACAAAGATTATATTGATTACAAATATAAATGTCGTATTAAAGATTAATATAGAATATAGTAATATATTTCAATCGATATGCACATATAGTAGTATATTCCAAGTTTAATATGTCCTCTTAAGAGTTGAGTTCTAGAGAGACATATAAATATTGGAGAAATTGCCGAAAACCACCTCTTATAAGCCGTAATTACAGAAAACCACCCCTTAATTAGGTTAAACCACCCGTCTGAGATTTAACCTAATTAACCTAATTAATTGAATTAATTGAATTTAATTAACCTAATTAATCCATCCAACGGAGATTTAACACTAATTGAACGGAAAACGTTAGAATGTGTGATTCAGCAAAAAACAAACCAACAACGGGTGGTTTTCAGTAGGTAAGCGTAAGGCATGTCCAAGCCTCCAAGGGGCGGCCGGTCTTAATCTTAAAGTATCAAGTCTGAACTTAAAATAGTAAATTCGGCCTTATTGAACAAATTGAGTAGAGCTTTCCTTAAACGAAAAATAAATGGATTTTACGAAGCCCGTTGACTTTAGAGTTTGACCGAATCAAATTTGGGTTAGACCGGGTCAAATATGAGATTCGATCAACTTTTATATTCAATTTTTCAATTTTTTTTAATAATGATTGTTGTTTACGATGAATATATTTAGTAAGATTAAATAATTATATATAGGGTGAAGATGATAATTTTTTGTAAGACAGAAGGACATAATCTCAACCGTTGATTTGATTAATCCGGCGGTTGAGATTGAGATGATTTTCAATTAAACTGGGTGGTTGAATTTGTAAAAAACATGGACGGTTTGATTTGGCGGTTATTTTAGATTAAAATCTCATCCATTAGATTATTATAAATCAACGATCGAAATTATGTCTCACTGATCAGTGTTAGAAATATCTATTTTAAGCCCCTACTTTCATGCTTATTTCCCATGATTAGAACGTAAAATATATTACTTTTGATACTTGGATTAACGTTTCAGGTCAAAAACACGATTTCCGCCTTACGAAGGAGCATACATGGAAATATGAGGAAAAGCACGTGAATTCGGCCTAAATCAGACATAATTGGGAGCACTTCTGCAATCCTTAGACCGAGTGTACTAAAGTACTTGATTCGAGCTAAAACAAGTCAAAGACTCATGTTACTCGACCGAGTGAACACACTACTCGAGCAAGTCATCACGTGACCAAGACTCTTTGTATGGACCCTCTCCATTTAATACGAGTGGATAACACTAGTATAGATTATATATTTAACAGCGCTTAAAAAAGCGCTGTTAAAAAAAATAGCGTTTTAACAGCGCTTTAATGATAAAGCGTTGTAGTAAATATATTTAGCACAGCGTCTCTTTTAAAAACACTGTAAAAATTATACAACAGCGCTTTTAGTTTAAGCGCTGTCTTATGTAACATATATAACAGCGTTTTTCATGAAAAGCGCTGTTATAAATATCAATTAAGACAGCTCTTTTAATATAAGCGCTGTTGTTTATATACGACAGCATCTTTTATATAAGCGCTGTCTTAATTGATATTTATAACAGCGCTTTTATTATAAGCGCTGTCTAAAAATAATGAAACATCCTAAAAATAATAATGCTCTGATTTTTTTTTAAAATTTTTGAAACACCCTAAAAATAATAATGCTCTTATTTTAGCAGTTTTTGAGCTCCCGATGTCAGAATTGGGCCCATAATATATCGTTTCGAAGAGAACGACGAGCCCGACAAATTAGATCTTTGTTGGGCAAATTCGATCATTTACTATTTTATTTTGAATTTTTAGTATTTTTCCATTATTTTCGAATATTTTATTATTTTTGTTTTAGAGTTTTGTTGTTTTCCTATATAAGGAAACGTAGTTATTATTGTTAAATAGTTGATTTTGAAGTTTTCTGATTTAGAACATTAGTTAAAATGCTAGTTGAACTTGAGAGATGCATGTATATATGCTTGGGAGGGATGCATGTATATATGCTTGGGAGGGATGCATGTATATATGCTTGGGAGGGATGACATGCATGGTAATATTTTGTCCAAGTGATGTTGGCAACTATTGTGCTTGGAGGTGTATATATTATGACTAATTTATCATGTTTCAAATAATAAATTAATTTATAACAGCGTTTAATTTAAAAATGCGCTGTCGTAATTAGGGTTCTAAACCCTGAACCCCGAACCCTAACCCTTAATTCAAACCCTAATTATAACAACGTTTAAATAAATAAACGATGTAATATATATTAACTTTTAACAGCGTTTAATTTTAAAAAAGCGTTGTCGTAATTAGGGTTCTAAACCCTGAACCCCGAACCCTAACCCCTAAATCCAAACCCTAATTATAACAGCGTTTAAAAAGATAAACGCTGTAATATTTATTATAATTAATAATAAAATAATTACTTTTAACAGCGTTTAATTTCAAATAAACGCTGTAAATTCATAATTAGTAATTTTAAATCGAAAATTTTTATATATTACAACGCTTATTTCATGTAAAAGCGCTGTAAAAGACATCTTTTTACTATTTTTAAGTTTAAAAAATCAGGTTATATATTTTAAAGGTGTTGTTAAGTTAAGAATTTAAAAACTCAATAAGTAACATTCAATTTATTAAAATATCATGAGAACATATATAAGCATTTGAAATCGTTGTCATTTAAAAATTTGTAATGTGTCTCTTTACTAAGCAATAGGTTGAACAATGTACATTTTCATCAACTATACTTTTCATTAATCAAAACACAACAAAAATGCAAGTAAATAATTATTTTTTAAGTAAATGAGTTATTAGCTTCATAAATCAAATTTTCAACTAAATTTGTTTTTTACAAATCAATAAATTATAAAGAAAAAACAAAACAAATATCAACGGTTTACGACAGCGCTTATTATGTTTAAGCGCTGTTGTAAATATTATACGACAGCGCTTAAACATGATAAGCGCTGTTGAAAGTTTTTTTAATTCGATTTACTTTAAAAAAATACTCTTTAACAGGGTTTAAATATTTTAAGCGTTGTTAAAGAGAGAAATGACGTGATTGGTCGACTCAGTTTCGCAAAGATTTTAATCCCAATCGTTGCTTCAAATAATCTAACGGTCCACATTCCATACTTAAAATTTCAGAATTTTTAATTACGCGCCCAAACTTCCCGCTACAATCTTTCTATATATATCGAACTTTACATGAAATTTTTGTGTCAAATTATTTTACTTCTTCACCGATTCGAGTAAGGATAAACACCTTTTTGTTGAGATTTGGTGTTTTATATTGAATTTTTTCGTTAAGCTTTTATGTTTTGTTTCGTTTTATATTAACACTATGATATTAACACTATTATTTTCTTGCAGATTTGTCGAATTTTGTGATAATGTCGAAGAGAATGTGACAAATTCAAGACGAGCACCGAGTTCAGCATGAAGAAGGCTAGGGTTTTAGTAAAAAAATCGATTTCAATTTCATTGTAATATTACGATTTAAATAAAATTGATTGCCTTTTAAAGCGGTTTTAATTATTATTAAATTTCAATAAACGTTTTTTCTAATCGCCGAAAATATTATAATAAATATCTTATTGCGAAATATTTAACAGCACTTTAATTTGAATTATTTAATATTCAAATTATTTTAATTTTCTAATTATTAAAAATAATAATTATTTTACAGCGCTTAAATAAAAACGCTGTGTAATATGTTAATTAAACGACCTCGTTTTTGGTTTTACGCGTGGTTGTGAGTTATTATTTTTAACAGCGCTTTTTTCTTGATCTTTAACAGCGCTTCTTGAAGCGCTGTTGAAGCGAGTGCTGTTGAAAATCTCTGATTTATAACAGCGCTTTTTTTTAAAATGCGCTGTTGTTTATAGGCATTTTTAACAGCGCTTAATAATAAATAAGCGCTGTTAAAAATGCTTATAAACAACAGCGTTTTTTTAGTGATTTACAACAACACTCGTTTCAACAGCGCTTCAAGAAGCGCTGTTGAATAGCAAAAACAAGCGCTGTTATAAATCTGATCTGTAGTAGTGTAAGCTAGACCTTCTATTTACTCGACCATTTAATACGAGTGGATAAGCTAGACCTTCCATTTACTCGACCCTTTGGATTACTCTTCACTATATAAGCATCACAAGAGACACAAAGAAAAGGGGGACCCGAGAAAACCGGGGGAGAGACCCTAGAGTTCGAGTGATTGAGAGTAGTCGAGTACCCAAGTGGGAAAGCTAGAGAGAGCTCGAGGACCGTTCGAATTACACAAGACCATCCAACTTCACTTTGTACTCGAGCTACCATTACACGAACAAGGAGAGGAGCAGCAGCTTGGAACTCGACCGTGGAACATCAATCACTGAGAATTTCTAAACTTTACTCTTGTTTTATTTACATTCATTTGAACATGTTTTCATTCTCACTCGAGATGAGTGAGTAGTTTCCTTATGATGGGGATTTGATGAATCCCTAATGCTTATGAATAACTAGAACATGATTATCTAATTTACATGAATCAATTCTTGTATGACTATTATGTGTGTTGAATCATACCCGAGCACTAGGTCTAGGTGTCCTGACAAAACGTCTAGAAGAGTAGGTCGAGTAGTATTTTCTAGGAAATGACCGGGAGGTGAACTTAGACTATTTTGGAATCAATACAACCATTAGATCGATTATATTAGCAAAGCGGGAGCAGCGAGTATATTTGGTGCATGAATGTATTAATAAGCGTATTTGGACAGATTAGTGAAAACACCGGGAGGAATGAAGCTAGTCGAGTAGATGTTTGCGTGCGAGTCCAACATTCGGGAGTGAGGATTTGTATGCTAATGCTACTCAGTCTAAATTCTATAATATAAATCCAACATTCGGGAGTGAGGATTTATATTATCATATAACTATACGTTCTAGATTAAATTGTCATCAAGAAGGAAATTCATAACTATAATCTATATCTTGCTCGAGTAAAACCATAAGTATTAGCGGAGGATTCTCATCCTTGTCATAGTTTTTATATTTGATAACAAAACCCTTTTCCAAATATTGCCTTTAGAATAACTAAAACACTTAAGAACTATTTTGAAAGCTAGTAATCGATTTTAACGTATAACTTAACTCCATTGTTTCCTTGGATTCGACACTAGGTCACCCCTAGTCCTATAAATTCTTTTGAGTTGCGTGTTGGAATATTTATCTACTAAATCCAACCACGTCACTCACCGTCTCACAAATATTTATATGTCATTCTCGAACTTTTCTCATTATATACATTGGTATGAAAGAATAAGTAATTTTTTGAATTATGTTGTTAAACATTAAGTAGGGCAATTTTATTTACATTTTAAGTTGGATATAAAATGTTTATCATAATGATTCGAATTGGACACCAAATTAGATTATTTTTAATTTCTCTAACCCGTTTGTAGCTATCAAACTCGATTTTTTCGACCTTGAGTGCAGGACGGACTTGACCCGGATCAAGCTGTCAAATAGATTTTTAGGGGTTTTGCGCTTTCGAACCCAATAAAACCCATTAGTTAAGTGATACGCCTAGATACAGACGACATGGATTGGAATAATCTTTATGAATTTTGAGTCAAAAAGGTGGCGTAGTTATGAAGCAAAAGATAGCCAGATGCCTTCACCAGTGATTTAGAACTTTCAATAAATGCTGTCAAGACTTTTATGCTAATGACCCAAACTCTAAGGCTATAAATTATACCAAGGGAATTTTCACATCCACTTGCTACTTTCTCTTGGTCCACTGATGCAATCAGATTTGCTTCTTCACAATAATATGAAAGACATTTCAGTGTATAACAAATTATTTAAAAATAATCACATTTTAATCTCTATTTTTCATAAAATAAACATAGGAAATGTAAATTTCCTTGTGAATATGAAGTTTCACTTAATTTTGTATCTTTATACCTGATAAATCGAAGTCATTTAGCTTTGTAAATAGAGAAGATATTAAAAAATGAGTGCATGACCAAATTTCCAACTTTTTAAATGTGTTATGTATTTTATTAAATGTGCTGTAATTTAAGGAAAATTAAATTTACTTAATTTAACATTTGAAATTAATCAATTCATTTAGAAAAACTTAATAAAATGACATGATGATCGATATTGACGATAGTTATTATAAAAATTCAATTGATAAATATTAAAAATTGTCACACAGTACGTAACATTTTCCTAAGAACCAGAAAAAAAAACGAAAGTAATTTCTACGTGTTTTCTGATAAGACGAAATATCTTTCCATTAAATTTTAAATTGCATTTTTTTCAGAGAAGAAAATAAAAGAAAGTCAAATTTGCAACAAAGTCTTGAATTAATAATCCTCGTCAGTCATGTTTTATCTGTGCACGTGTCTCATCATAATTGGTTAAAGACAAAAAAACACGGTTTGTTAACAAACGCACGCACGCAGCGAATAAAAACTCAGGACAAGGGGGCACCGCATAAAGAGGGTTGGGTCTCAGCTCACATCCTTTACGAATCGCTAAATCGAATTTCTCATCTCCGGCAGATCGTCTCCGTTCAACATCTGCAGGCAAATATGGTCAGTGTTTTACTCGATTGTATAGTTTTTGAAACATGTTGGATTTATCCCGAATTGATGTGTTTTGCTCGTTGATTTGAGTGGACTTGGTTTGATCTGGTCAAGTTTATGACTGATTTGTCAACTGTTGTGTGATCCGATTTTGATCTGGGAATTTCTGATGGTTTTTGAGGTCAATTTATTGTCTGAATTTTGAGTTAGGATTTAGCCTCGGACTGCAGATCTGAATATTCTTGACTTTGGATTGAATTTTGGAGATGGGTTTGATTTGATGATTAGGCTTAGCTGGATGAAAACTTTGGTTGATGAATTCAGATTTCCAATTTTGAGTATTATTAAATGTTAAAAAGGGTTTCTTAATATTATCAGGATAGATGGTTGGTGTCATCATTTGACATATCTTAATTATTGTTTCATTTTTTATAATAAACATTTTATAAGATTAGTGTTTGAGTTGTTGATAACCATGGATCCTATTTTGCGTTATTGATTTTCGTTTTAATCCTTGTAACATTTTGCACTTTGATAGTGTTTATATAAGGGCTAGTCAGAAAATTCTCGACTATATATCATTTCCTATTTGTGGTCATCGGTGCTGATCCTTTTTGTAATGTAAACTTTTGCATCCTAACATTGATGTACGTTGGTGATAAGTTACACTGTGTATATTGTTTGCAGGCTAACGCGGCTTCTGGTATGGCAGTTAACGATGAATGCAAGTTGAAGTTCCTGGAGCTTAAGGCCAAAAGAACTTATCGTTTCATTGTTTACAAAATTGAGGAGAAATCGAAGGAAGTGATTGTTGAAAAACTTGGTGAGCCAGCAGAGACCTATGAAGATTTTACTGCCAGTCTTCCTGAGAATGAGTGTCGCTATGCAGTGTTTGATTATGATTTTCTGACCAAAGAGAACACCCCGAAGAGCAGGATATTCTTCATTGCATGGTGAGTTGGTTCTCTTTGCCTTTTCTTTATCTTACCTGCTATGACTTGCCATATCATAATTGTGCACATATAATGTTTGCTTAGGTCTCCTGATACTTCAAGAGTCAGAAACAAGATGATTTATGCAAGCTCCAAGGATCGTTTTAAGAGGGAACTTGATGGAATTCAGGTTGAGTTGCAAGCAACCGATCCGACTGAAATGAGCTTAGAAGTTTTCAATGGCCGTGTCCTTTGAACACAACAAACTTTGACCTTTTGGATTCGGGTGCTTTCTGTTTGGATTCCCTTGCTCAAGTGAAATGTTCATAATTAGATGGACATTGAAGTTGTCAAAGACATGATATTCAGGCTCCCTTTTCAAAGGTCTTTCGGACTTCTATTAATCAAACTTAAAAAAATTATCTGTTGGTTTTGGTATTATTTGGATTTGCTTTGTTTGGGTCTCATATTGTCCTGTGTACTCCGTCTAATATTTACCCAACTGTTTGGGGAGAGGCAGATGGCTGTTGTTATATCTGTCCTCAGGATTCACTCTGGGTTCATATCCATGTACTAGCTTGTTTCCTTTACCTATTGCGACTTTATTGGTGTACGGCTTTTATCACTGTGGTCTGCTATGTTCTCATATTTTCATTCTTTGAGCTATTTAAAATTAGGATGGAAGCATTTTTTAACTTGCATCATAATGTTATGATTCATACATGGCATGGTCAGTCAGTATTGGAATTAGTAATGCTTGAATGATGTGTCCTCGTAACATAGGTGGCTTATCGCATTCGACTATGAAGTTACATTCTGTTCATGTGGTGTCAATGAGAAAGGCGGACTACATGTTGGTTTTGTAATTTAGCAAGTAAAAGTTTATTATGCGAGTGTGAACTTTCTCATTGTATATCAGCGCTTATGAGCGTTGGTATCCTCTTCACATGCATCCAGGTATCATGGTCACCTTAAAGTGAAAAGCAAGCAGATGGTTGTAATTGCATAAATATAGAGAGAATTTAACTTCATAAGTGGTGAATAGGTGAGTAGGCTGGAGGACTGGTTGACCTATGAGGTTAAAATATGAAGGACAACGTATGTTCTTTAAGGCTTTGTTATCGATGTGACCCTTAGTAATATGTTTTTTGAAAAACTACTTGAAAGAGTAATTTGAGATGCAGGTTGAGTGAAGAAATTGATGATTAGAGAACGGAAACGTAGAGTTTGGTCGAAACAAGGGCGGTGAAGTCAAAATTGAATTTAGAAGATTTTTACCATATTAATTGATGTAGCAAAAAATACAATTTTTTCAAGAGAACAGGTGAAACTCCTATTAGAGCATGTACACCGGTGCATTTTCTAGCACCTCCTCATTTAGCACCTCCTCTCATTTTTGAAAAACAAAGCACAAAATTGAGAGGAGGTGCTACCACAAATGCTAGGGTAGCACTTATGGTAGCACCTCCTCTCAATTTTGTGCTTTGTTTTTCAAAAATGAGAGGATGTGCTAAATGAGGAGGTGCTAGAAAATGCACCGGTGTATATGCTCTTATGTTATAACTTAAAATGGAATACGAGTCATCAAGAAAAATGGTATTAGCAACTCTACGTCATCAATGAGGAATCCAACATGCACAATATATATGCCCTAGCATAATGCTATACGACTTTCCTTGTCGCATCATCAGGTACCACTGTAATGTTATTCCAAAACCACCTACGTTAAGCTAGAGTAAGAGATCGGTCTGTCTTAGGATAAGCCCTAACAGCTGTATGCACATAGCCTTCCAATCATGATCCTCTTTCTCAGAAACTACTGCTCCCCTCGACGCGCAATGCAGTAAGCAATCCAACATCATGTAAAGTGATCGTGCATTCTCCACCCCTTAAGTGGAATGTATGTGTTTCCGGTCTCCATCGTTCCACCAATGCAAAAAGATATGATCAATCAACTTCTACATTTTGAATTTGAGTACATGTGTAAAATCCAGCATCAACAATGTATCTCACAATTCTAGGATTCATCTCCCTCATCTTACGATGAACAAACTTAAGAGTGTTTCCTTCCTATACACAAATAATAAATAGCATTAAGATAACAATGTAAAGAGAAAGATTCAAGAAGGACACTTTGTTTATTGTAAGACGGTGAGACACAATCTCGATCGTCCATTATTAAAAATCTAACGTATGAGATTTAAAGAAAAAGAAACTGCCAAATATAACTGTCCGTGTATTTTGCAAACCAACCGCCCAATTTAATCAATAAATAAATCTAATCTCAACCGTTGATTAATCAAAATCAACGGATGAGATTATGTCCTTTAGTCTTACTTGAAATTGATGTCCCTCAAGATCCTTTAGGCGGTGCGGCGGCTGTGCTTCAATTAATCGATGACGGCGAGACGTCACGGCTCGACGGCTTCGGTGGAGACAAATTGCAAATCAAAAGAAACGCGAAGGGAGAGGTCCGTGGCTCTGAGGTTTTAATTTTACACGATACCGGTCTTCCGAGAACTGGACTCATTAACACACGGTTTTCCCTAAACCGGATTCATTAGTTATGCTGACTGTGTGTCCTCGTCAGATCCACGTAGGATCGAGGGACGAATCAATTTATCGAACACACGAAATCGGGTTTGCCAAAATCGGATAGTTAGTTTTTCGAACTATCTGATTCTATAGAAATCGTATATATTGTTTTTTAAAGAAATCGGTGTTGTCAAAACAGGATTGGTAGCAAAGTAGGGCATTTTAGAAACTCTTTCTAATTTGGGGTATTTGTATAACATTTGTTTGGGACTAGGGCATTTCTATACAAAATTCCACTTTGAAGCACTTCTCAAATTGACACAAATTGACAACACTCGAATCCGATAAAGGAGACAGTGATTGCGGGCACCTGGATTGAGTTTTGGCCGTCTTTGAGTTGAATGGCTGAGATCAATCTAGTGTTAGTGGAAAAGTTAAATGTAGATATGGTGCCCAGAGCGTACGGTGGAATGACGGTGGATCCACCTCCTAAATTTGGATTGGGAAGGGATCAGGCATAAAGTGGCAGTTTTCATATAAAATATAAAATCATCCTTATCGTCGATTGATTTC
>QZGG01004577.1:0-12906 GCA_006409495.1 Sedum album
TGCTAGTGTACTCTAAAGTTCGTCTTTAAAGCCTTTACGAACAAGATAAATGAGTCGATTGTATGACTAATCACTTCATTATCACTTTTTTTTTAATTAATTAAAGCTGGTCGGTGCCAGCATATTTATTATTGAAAGATCCGAAAAGCCCGGATCGTGGCGAGTACAGTGAAGCCCGAGCATGACCCTCAAACGCCAGTGGTGAGTTATAAAACCCCACCACTTAAAAACGTCGAAAAGGTTATAAACCCCGCTCTGGCAAATCAAAAAAGATGACATGACCAAAAAATAATAAATAAGACAGGGATTAGGCATTCCCATCTCCCTGGAAATAAACACAGCGAACCTACATACGAACAGAAACATCATCTCTACAGCGAATGGGGACCAGCTGACCCTCTCGGTGACGATCCAAATCGTTATCATCTCTAAGCCGGTGATCATCTACCACCTGATTAGTATCCGGAGGACGCCAAGTACCGCCCAACCTGGTCGGACGAACTAAAATAAGGGCAGAGATAATCAAATCGTTAAGGACCGAACTATGGTATGGACGATGTATAAGCTGCACAATCTTTGGTGCCCAAATAAGGACTGCTCTCTTGCAGTTAGCTTGAGCTCCTCTGTGAATATAAGCATTGCGAGCTTTCCAAAGCTCCCAAATCGCACAACAAGCTATCCCGGAAGCCAAACAGTCCATAAAACATTTACGATTACCCTTAAGCCATACACGGTGGAAAGCACGCAGTCCACGAACTCGAGGTCTATCAAACAAACTACCAAGAAAATTCCATATCTCTCTAGCCTATTCCCCAGCAAACATGAGATGTTGCAAAGTTTCCACAGCTGGAACTGTGCAGCATCGACATTTAGAAACAAGGGGGGTTGAAAGTCTCATAACCCGGGTATCAACTGGAACAATGTCATGGAAGCATTTCCAAAGAAAAACTGAAACTTTGGGGGGATCCATGGACGCCATAACCGAGAAGCCCATCAAAGAGTAGGAAGGTTGGGCTGCACATGATCAAAATAAGCCTTTACCGAGAAACTCCCATCCTTTGTAAGGCTACAGAGAAAAGTATCATCCCTATCCGTAAAGGTAGCATTCGTAAAGGTGGAATGAACCGAGTCCGGGACCAGGGAGAGTAAGGTATGGAGCTGACCAGTATTCATGCAAACATCACGAATTGAGTAGTGACGGATACAAGAGGGAGCACTCAGCCCCATTCGGGAGCAAATAAATCCTGTAGTAGAATCCCCACGCCCGAGCTTCCAAATACCTATGGACCGACACTTAACGATCAACGGACCCAAGGCATTCCACATCGAAGATCCTCTCTTCCCCATACCAAACCGAGATGTAGCGTACCTGGCCCATAAAGAATCACCCTGAATGAAGTTCCATGCAAGTTTACCATGGAGAGACTCCTTAATGAGAGTCAGTTTTCGCACACCCAAACCACCCATCAGTTTAGACGTACAAATGCTTTCCCATGCAATCCAGTGCCTGTGTTTCCCATCACTACCATCCCATAGAAAACTGCTCAAGATAGAATTAATACGGGAGAACCGTGCTAGGAACAGGTAGCACCATAAGACAATGAATACTCATACTAGTGAGAACTGACGATATGAGGGTGACACGGGCAGCCATAGACAGGAAAGCGCGAGCCCAACCCTGGATTTTTGTGATGATCCTAGCTTCAAGGTGATGAAAGTATTCAACTAATGTCCGGCCCTTGTAGAGAGGGGCACCTAAGTACGTCACTGGCAAGCAAGTTTCCTTGAACCGGTAGTCCGACAAGCTGCTTCCCTATTCGCCAGGGATGTATTCTCAGGGAAGATAATCAAGCTTTTGCTTGCGTTGAGTTGTTGCCCCGAGACAGAACAAAAATCATTAATCACTCCCAGAAGACCTTGAAGAGAAGATTGCTGTCCATTAACAAACAAAAGAATATCATCAGCAAAAAGAAGATGGCTGATAGGAAATAGCACGTCTCCTGGTGTAATAGGGCAGCACCATCCTTCCTCAATGGCCCGGGTCATGGCCCTCGAAAACCATTCCATACACAGGACAAAGAGACTCGGCGAGAGAGGGTCACCTTGTCTAACACCCCGGAATGATCGAAAGAAACCATAGCATTTTCCATCCCATTTAATCGAATAATGACAACACGATATGCACCGAAAAATAAGATCACACCACTTCTCACTGAAGCCAAAACTACGAAGCATCTGCAGAATGAAAGACCAAGATATTCGATCATAAGCTTTCGCCATATCAAGCTTAATAACCACGTTACCACCTGTTTTACCATTGTCTAAATCATGGACCAAGTCATGAGCCAAAACAATATGACTATGCATAGATCTGCCCGGAATGAAACCCGTTTGATCTTCCGAGATAAGCTTGGGCAGCCAACTACTCAGACGTCTCATAAGGATATGGGAGATAATTTTGTGACAAAAGTTGCACAAACTGATGGGACGCAATTGATTAATACTGGAAGCATTCGGCACCTTTGGCAAGAGAGTCAAATAAGTTGCCGAGAATGATGTGGGAAGCTGCATGCCATTAAAGAAACATCGAATAGCTGCATGCAAGTCAACCTGAATGATAGACCAGCATGCAACGTAAAATGACCCGTAAACCCATCCGGACCCGGCGCACTATCTGCATTCATGTCTTTGATCGCAGTCCATACCTCATCAATCGACGGAGCAGTACATAAATCATTGTTATCAGCATCGGTCACCATGGGCTGAACAAGATCAAAACTATTCACAGGCGGGTGGGGGGCGTTACCTTGGAAGAGCTCCCGGAAAAAAGAAACTGCCGCGACCCCAATAATGTCTCTATCCGAAGTAACACTCCCATCATCTGTAACAAACTGCATTTGCTGATTGGCACGCCGAGCACGAATAGAAGCATGAAAATACTTAGTATTACGGTCCCCATCAGTGTTCCATTTCACCCGAGCCTTAGCCTTTAGAATGTCATCCAAATACCTCCTCACATCAAAGTACTCACGTTTCAGAGCAGCTAATCTCTCGCCAATATGCACCCCACCACCAGCTTGGTAGGCACCTTCAGTTTCAAGGATCTGAGCGAGAAGATCGCGAGCTTTGGATTTAAGATCCCCAAACACGCGCCAATTCCAGTCACGCAGATTTGCCCTTAGGTGTTTCAATTTTAAGCCAAAATTAATCAAACTGTTTTCATGAAGAGTACCCTGCCAACACCTTGTAACAAACGGAAAAAATCAGCATGAGATTCCCAAACCTTCTGATAGTGAAAAAAGGCTGTTCTCGTACAACGTTCAGTAAGCTCAAGGAGCAAAGGACAGTGATCAGAACAGATTCGTTCCAGGTGCTTGACGCGAATAACAGGGAACGTAGCTATGGCCTGACCATTTGCTAGCACCCGGTCTAGGCGCTCCCAAATTAGATTCGGACCAGTTTGATTATTCGACCAAGTAAAAGGATGCCCCAGGAAACCCACATCCGAAAGACCAGCCTGCATTTGGAAGAGGTTAAAGGAGTGAACTGACCCAACATCACTCCGATCACCTCCACACTTCTCATCCCAATTAGAAATAGCATTAAAATCCCCAGCCACTACCCAAGGACAATCAACATCTCGAAACCGGTCAACAAGATAATCCCAAAGAAGAACTCGGTCAGGAGCATTGCGGGGAGCATGAACAAAGGAAAATAAGGCGTGGATATTTGAATTAACACAATGTACCTGCACCGAGACATGATAAGAAGTCCAACAGAAATCACCCAAAGTAACTGTGTCTGCCCAAAGAATCCAGATATCCTCATTGTTGTCATGACCATGACAATAATTCACAAAACCAAGTTGACGAGCAATAGCATCCAACTTAGTATGAGCAACCTTAGGCTCAATAATAACAAGAAGATCCAGCTTATGAAGCACGCATAAGTCTTTGAGGTGGGTACATGTGCTTCTATTGCCCACACCTCTAGCATTCCATATAAGAAACTTAGACATTAGAGGCAGGCGAGATGGAAGAATCACCTGTCACCTTGCCGGTGGAATGAGCAGCATCATCAATGGTTGTGGAGACTGGCTCCGTGATGACTTGAGAGTGAAGAACATTCATAAGAGTAGTAGACGTAGTGCTAGGTTTAATAATGCATTTATGAAGATCCTTACGAGTAAACGGAAGAGCCTTAGGATGAACCTCACAAGATCTTCTCGTGTCCTGTACCGACTCCACAAGCTGCAAGTTAGTACCAAGCTCATGATTCCCAGTCGGATGATGGGTCGGGGCTGAAGTGGTTGGAGGCCCCTTCTCAGTGGCTATTGTGAAATCTTCCTGTGTGGCAGATGTAGTTACTTGCACCGTCTCAGCCACCTTAGCAGCAGTAGGGTCTGAAAAACTAGGATCCATTGTCTGAGGATCCCCCTGAAGAGTAACAATGAGCCCATCGTCCAAAACATGATCCGTATGCACCACCATAGGCTGTTGATCCATGTCACCCAATGCAGCTGTGTTTGATGGCACCTCCCCATCTAAACTGTTTTGTAAAGCAATCATCAAAGGAGAGGAGATAGCGATGTCCTGACTAGGTAAAGTCTCCTTTGCGTTAACTTTTTCTCTGCGTCTAGCCTTGTGGCTCTTTTTCTCAATCCAACCTGCATCGTTATCCACAGCCTGCTGGGGCTTAGAGGAGAGCACTTCCGGTTGACTAGTCTGCGGAGGCTGATCAATAATACGAACAGCAGCCTTAGCTGCTTTCCGACATGACGATAGCTCATGCCCATGCATCTTACATCTCGGGCAGTATAAAATAGATCCTTCAACAACTACATCCTGGAAGAATTCCTTGACACCAGGCACGTTAATCCAGACTCGAGAGGGAATCGGCTTCGCAATGTCAATCTCAACACAAGCACGACACATCTGCAAGGAATTCATAGCTTGAGTACGTTCATCAATATCTAGAAAATTAGCAAAAGAGGAAACAATAGCTTTGACAAAAGAGCGATTGAAAAACTGCATGGGCAGCCCTGGCAAACGAATCCACTTCGTGATCACAGTCGCTTCCTTTTTTGGATCATAATCCGGTGTCCAACGAAACAACCGGAAGTAGGATTGAAGCACCCTGCGGAATGGGCATGTGAGCGCCACCCTAACATCCTCCTCAGAGTCGAAGATAAAAACAACGTGACGATCGTCCCAATTGGAGCTCATCGTCGCCCTGCCCGAGATCTGCCAATTGGTTTCAACAAAGCTCTTTATATGGGTAGAGGGGCGGCTGGTCTGAAACTTAGCCACCAAGGTGTGTTCGAGTTGCTTCGTAGCCGCTTGATACTCTGTTGGCGTGAAGGAGATGGCAGGGACACCTTCCTTCGTTCCATATTGCCGATTTGGGATCTCTAGATCTGGAAAGCGCTTCACCGGTTTTGGCTTTGCAACCAGCGCAGCAAAGGACATTGGTTTGCTCGACGGATGCGTGCCATGTGATGTTGGCGCTAGGGTTTGCGACGCTAGGGCTTGCGGCGCTAGGGTTTGCGGATGCGAGGGAGGCTGCTCGCTTGAGGAAACGGGTTGCTGGAGGGGGTCCGGGGTTTCAGAACGTGGGGATTCGCATCGAAGAATCAGCTCGACGCCATGCACGCCGGAAGGGAAAAATCCGACAGTGATGAGGGACGGCGCACTCCCTAGGGACAGATCGGGGCAATTACACGCGCGATTCACTTACAAGTCGACCAATCTTGTAAGTGAACCAAACTTGAGTCGAACTTTCAAGTGAATGTTTAATCATTGAGTTATGCTATATTACACTATTAGAAGTGATAATGAAGTGATTAGTCATACAATCGACTCATTTATCATGTTCGTAAAGGCTTTAAAGACGAACTTTAGAGTACACTAGCACTTTGCTTCAAAGTGAAGCAAACTTGAGTCGAACTTTCAAGTGAATGTTTAATCGTTGAGTTATGCTATATTACACTATTAGAAGTGATAATGAAGTGATTAGTCATACAATCGACTCATTTATCATGTTCGTGAAGGCTTTAAAGACGAACTTTAGAGTACACTAGCACTTTGCTTCAAAGTGAAGCAAACTTGAGTCGAACTTTCAAGTGAATGTTTAATCGTTGAGTTATGCTTATTACACTATTAGAAGTGATAATGAAGTGATTAGTCATACAATCGACTCATTTATCATGTTCGTGAAGGCTTTAAAGACGAACTTTAGAGTACACTAGCACTTTGCTTCAAAGTGAAGCAAACTTGAGTCGAACTTTCAAGTGAATGTTTAATCGTTGAGTTATGCTATATTACACTATTAGAAGTGATAATGAAGTGATTAGTCATACAATCGACTCATTTATCATGTTCGTGAAGGCTTTAAAGACGAACTTTAGAGTACACTAGCACTTTGCTTCAAAGTGAAGCAAACTTGAGTCGAACTTTCAAGTGAATGTTTAATCGTTGAGTTATGCTATATTACACTATTAGAAGTGATAATGAAGTGATTAGTCATACAATCGACTCATTTATCATGTTCGTGAAGGCTTTAAAGACGAACTTTAGAGTACACTAGCACTTTGCTTCAAAGTGAAGCAAACTTGAGTCGAACTTTCAAGTGAATGTTTAATCGTTGAGTTATGCTATATTACACTATTAGAAGTGATAATGAAGTGATTAGTCATACAATCGACTCATTTATCATGTTCGTAAAGGCTTTAAAGACGAACTTTAGAGTACACTAGCACTTTGCTTCAAAGTGAAGCAAACTTGAGTCGAACTTTCAAGTGAATGTTTAATCGTTGAGTTATGCTATATTACACTATTAGAAGTGATAATGAAGTGATTAGTCATACAATCGACTCATTTATCATGTTCGAAGGCTTTAAAGACGAACTTTAGAGTACACTAGCACTTTGCTTCAAAGTGAAGCAAACTTGAGTCGAACTTTCAAGTGAATGTTTAATCGTTAGTTATGCTATATTACACTATTAGAAGTGATAATGAAGTGATTAGTCATACAATCGACTCATTTATCATGTTCGTGGCTTTAAAGACGAACTTTAGAGTACACTAGCACTTTGCTTCAAAGTGAAGCAAACTTGAGTCGAACTTTCAAGTGAATGTTTAATCGTTGAGTTATGCTATATTACACTATTAGAAGTGATAATGAAGTGATTAGTCATACAATCGACTCATTTATCATGTTCGTGAAGGCTTTAAAGACGAACTTTAGAGTACACTAGCACTTTGCTTCAAAGTGAAGCAAACTTGAGTCGAACTTTCAAGTGAATGTTTAATCGTTGAGTTATGCTATATTACACTATTAGAAGTGATAATGAAGTGATTAGTCATACAATCGACTCATTTATCATGTTCGAAGGCTTTAAAGACGAACTTTAGAGTACACTAGCACTTTGCTTCAAAGTGAAGCAAACTTGAGTCGAACTTTCAAGTGAATGTTTAATCGTTGAGTTATGCTATATTACACTATTAGAAGTGATAATGAAGTGATTAGTCATACAATCGACTCATTTATCATGTTCGTAAAGGCTTTAAAGACGAACTTTAGAGTACACTAGCACTTTGCTTCAAAGTGAAGCAAACTTGATTCGAACTTTCAAGTGAATGTTTAATCGTTGAGTTATATGCTATATTACACTATTAGAAGTGATAATGAAGTGATTAGTCATACAATCGACTCATTTATCATGTTCGTGAAGGCTTTAAAGACGAACTTTAGAGTACACTAGCACTTTGCTTCAAAGTGAAGCAAACTTGATTCGAACTTTCAAGTGAATGTTTAATCATTGAGTTATGCTATTACACTATTAGAAGTGATAATGAAGTGATTAGTCATACAATCGACTCATTTATCATGTTCGTAAAGGCTTTAAAGACGAACTTTAGAGTACACTAGCACTTTGCTTCAAAGTGAAGCAAACTTGAGTCGAACTTTCAAGTGAATGTTTAATCATTGAGTTATGCTATATTACACTATTAGAAGTGATAATGAAGTGATTAGTCATACAATCGACTCATTTATCATGTTCGTGAAGGCTTTAAAGACGAACTTTAGAGTACACTAGCACTTTGCTTCAAAGTGAAGCAAACTTGAGTCGAACTTTCAAGTGAATGTTTAATCGTTGAGTTATGCTATTACACTATTAGAAGTGATAATGAAGTGATTAGTCATACAATCGACTCATTTATCATGTTCGTAAAGGCTTTAAAGACGAACTTTAGAGTACACTAGCACTTTGCTTCAAAGTGAAGCAAACTTGAGTCGAACTTTCAAGTGAATGTTTAATCGTTGAGTTATGCTATATTACACTATTAGAAGTGATAATGAAGTGATTAGTCATACAATCGACTCATTTATCATGTTCGTGAAGGCTTTAAAGACGAACTTTAGAGTACACTAGCACTTTGCTTCAAAGTGAAGCAAACTTGAGTCGAACTTTCAAGTGAATGTTTAATCGTTGAGTTATGCTATATTACACTATTAGAAGTGATAATGAAGTTATTAGTCATACAATCGACTCATTTATCATGTTCGTAAAGGCTTTAAAGACGAACTTTAGAGTACACTAGCACTTTGCTTCAAAGTGAAGCAAACTTGAGTCGAACTTTCAAGTGAATGTTTAATCGTTGAGTTATGCTATATTACACTATTAGAAGTGATAATGAAGTGATTAGTCATACAATCGACTCATTTATCATGTTCGTAAAGGCTTTAAAGACGAACTTTAGAGTACACTAGCACTTTGCTTCAAAGTGAAGCAAACTTGAGTCGAACTTTCAAGTGAATGTTTAATCGTTGAGTTATGCTATATTACACTATTAGAAGTGATAATGAAGTGATTAGTCATACAATCGACTCATTTATCATGTTCGTAAAGGCTTTAAAGACGAACTTTAGAGTACACTAGCACTTTGCTTCAAAGTGAAGCAAACTTGAGTCGAACTTTCAAGTGAATGTTTAATCGTTGAGTTATGCTATATTACACTATTAGAAGTGATAATGAAGTGATTAGTCATACAATCGACTCATTTATCATGTTCGAAGGCTTTAAAGACGAACTTTAGAGTACACTAGCACTTTGCTTCAAAGTGAAGCAAACTTGATTCGAACTTTCAAGTGAATGTTTAATCGTTGAGTTATGCTATATTACACTATTAGAAGTGATAATGAAGTGATTAGTCATACAATCGACTCATTTATCATGTTCGTGAAGGCTTTAAAGACGAACTTTAGAGTACACTAGCACTTTGCTTCAAAGTGAAGCAAACTTGAGTCGAACTTTCAAGTGAATGTTTAATCGTTGAGTTATGCTATATTACACTATTAGAAGTGATAATGAAGTGATTAGTCATACAATCGACTCATTTATCATGTTCGTGAAGGCTTTAAAGACGAACTTTAGAGTACACTAGCACTTTGCTTCAAAGTGAAGCAAACTTGAGTCGAACTTTCAAGTGAATGTTTAATCTTTGAGTTATGCTATATTACACTATTAGAAGTGATAATGAAGTGATTAGTCATACAATCGACTCATTTATCATGTTCGAAGGCTTTAAAGACGAACTTTAGAGTACACTAGCACTTTGCTTCAAAGTGAAGCAAACTTGAGTCGAACTTTCAAGTGAATGTTTAATCGTTGAGTTATGCTATATTACACTATTAGAAGTGATAATAGTGATTAGTCATACAATCGACTCATTTATCATGTTCGTAAAGGCTTTAAAGACGAACTTTAGAGTACACTAGCACTTTGCTTCAAAGTGAAGCAAACTTGAGTCGAACTTTCAAGTGAATGTTTAATCGTTGAGTTATGCTATATTACACTATTAGAAGTGATAATGAAGTGATTAGTCATACAATCGACTCATTTATCATGTTCGTGAAGGCTTTAAAGACGAACTTTAGAGTACACTAGCACTTTGCTTCAAAGTGAAGCAAACTTGAGTCGAACTTTCAAGTGAATGTTTAATCTTGAGTTATGCTATTACACTATTAGAAGTGATAATGAAGTGATTAGTCATACAATCGACTCATTTATCATGTTCGTGAAGGCTTTAAAGACGAACTTTAGAGTACACTAGCACTTTGCTTCAAAGTGAAGCAAACTTGATTCGAACTTTCAAGTGAATGTTTAATCATTGAGTTATGCTATATTACACTATTAGAAGTGATAATGAAGTGATTAGTCATACAATCGACTCATTTATCATGTTCGAAGGCTTTAAAGACGAACTTTAGAGTACACTAGCACTTTGCTTCAAAGTGAAGCAAACTTGAGTCGAACTTTCAAGTGAATGTTTAATCGTTGAGTTATGCTATATTACACTATTAGAAGTGATAATGAAGTGATTAGTCATACAATCGACTCATTTATCATGTTCGTAAAGGCTTTAAAGACGAACTTTAGAGTACACTAGCACTTTGCTTCAAAGTGAAGCAAACTTGAGTCGAACTTTCAAGTGAATGTTTAATCGTTGAGTTATGCTATATTACACTATTAGAAGTGATAATGAAGTATTAGTCATACAATCGACTCATTTATCATGTTCGTGAAGGCTTTAAAGACGAACTTTAGAGTACACTAGCACTTTGCTTCAAAGTGAAGCAAACTTGATTCGAACTTTCAAGTGAATGTTTAATCATTAGTTATATTACACTATTAGAAGTGATAATGAAGTGATTAGTCATACAATCGACTCATTTATCATGTTCGAAGGCTTTAAAGACGAACTTTAGAGTACACTAGCACTTTGCTTCAAAGTGAAGCAAACTTGAGTCGAACTTTCAAGTGAATGTTTAATCGTTGAGTTATGCTATATTACACTATTAGAAGTGATAATGAAGTGATTAGTCATACAATCGACTCATTTATCATGTTCGTGAAGGCTTTAAAGAAGAACTTTAGAGTACACTAGCACTTTGCTTCAAAGTGAAGCAAACTTGAGTCGAACTTTCAAGTGAATGTTTAATCGTTGAGTTATGCTATATTACACTATTAGAAGTGATAATGAAGTGATTAGTCATACAATCGACTCATTTATCATGTTCGTAAAGGCTTTAAAGACGAACTTTAGAGTACACTAGCACTTTGCTTCAAAGTGAAGCAAACTTGAGTCGAACTTTCAAGTGAATGTTTAATCGTTGAGTTATGCTATATTACACTATTAGAAGTGATAATGAAGTGATTAGTCATACAATCGACTCATTTATCATGTTCGTAAAGGCTTTAAAGACGAACTTTAGAGTACACTAGCACTTTGCTTCAAAGTGAAGCAAACTTGAGTCGAACTTTCAAGTGAATGTTTAATCGTTGAGTTATGCTATATTACACTATTAGAAGTGATAATGAAGTGATTAGTCATACAATCGACTCATTTATCATGTTCGTAAAGGCTTTAAAGACGAACTTTAGAGTACACTAGCACTTTGCTTCAAAGTGAAGCAAACTTGAGTCGAACTTTCAAGTGAATGTTTAATCGTTGAGTTATGCTATATTCACTATTAGAAGTGATAATGAAGTGATTAGTCATACAATCGACTCATTTATCATGTTCGTGAAGGCTTTAAAGACGAACTTTAGAGTACACTAGCACTTTGCTTCAAAGTGAAGCAAACTTGTCGAACTTTCAAGTGAATGTTTAATCGTTGAGTTATGCTATATTACACTATTAGAAGTGATAATGAAGTGATTAGTCATACAATCGACTCATTTATCATGTTCGTAAAGGCTTTAAAGACGAACTTTAGAGTACACTAGCACTTTGCTTCAAAGTGAAGCAAACTTGAGTCGAACTTTCAAGTGAATGTTTAATCGTTGAGTTATGCTATATTACACTATTAGAAGTGATAATGAAGTGATTAGTCATACAATCGACTCATTTATCATGTTCGAAGGCTTTAAAGACGAACTTTAGAGTACACTAGCACTTTGCTTCAAAGTGAAGCAAACTTGAGTCGAACTTTCAAGTGAATGTTTAATCGTTGAGTTATGCTATATTACACTATTAGAAGTGATAATGAAGTGATTAGTCATACAATCGACTCATTTATCATGTTCGTGAAGGCTTTAAAGACGAACTTTAGAGTACACTAGCACTTTGCTTCAAAGTGAAGCAAACTTGAGTCGAACTTTCAAGTGAATGTTTAATCATTGAGTTATGCTATATTACACTATTAGAAGTGATAATGAAGTATTAGTCATACAATCGACTCATTTATCATGTTCGTGAAGGCTTTAAAGACGAACTTTAGAGTACACTAGCACTTTGCTTCAAAGTGAAGCAAACTTGAGTCGAACTTTCAAGTGAATGTTTAATCGTTGAGTTATGCTATATTACACTATTAGAAGTGATAATGAAGTGATTAGTCATACAATCGACTCATTTATCATGTTCGTGAAGGCTTTAAAGACGAACTTTAGAGTACACTAGCACTTTGCTTCAAAGTGAAGCAAACTTGAGTCGAACTTTCAAGTGAATGTTTAATCGTTGAGTTATGCTATATTACACTATTAGAAGTGATAATGAAGTGATTAGTCATACAATCGACTCATTTATCATGTTCGTAAAGGCTTTAAAGACGAACTTTAGAGTACACTAGCACTTTGCTTCAAAGTGAAGCAAACTTGATTCGAACTTTCAAGTGAATGTTTAATCGTTGAGTTATGCTATATTACACTATTAGAAGTGATAATGAAGTATTAGTCATACAATCGACTCATTTATCATGTTCGAAGGCTTTAAAGACGAACTTTAGAGTACACTAGCACTTTGCTTCAAAGTGAAGCAAACTTGATTCGAACTTTCAAGTGAATGTTTAATCGTTGAGTTATGCTATATTACACTATTAGAAGTGATAATGAAGTGATTAGTC
>QZGG01004578.1:0-12849 GCA_006409495.1 Sedum album
GTTCATTGCTGCATTCTCTTTTGTGGACTTGCTGAAATAGGTTTGATCATTGCAGAATGGTTGACTCCTTTTTTCTTATGATGCTTGAATTCTGACTTCGTGGATTCACCACTTTAACTTTAATTTAGGCCGTGAGCGTAATTTGTTGTTATGATCCTTTCCTCTAAGCGATGTTTTTTCTTGATCGAGGGAATATTCAAATAGAGAAACCCTCCATTGCTCCCGGCGGAGGTTAATCTTTTCTTGGTTCTTTTTTTTTTTGCAGTGGTAAACGAGCTTGTATTTCTTTTTTTTTCTTTTTTTTGCTGCTGCATTTGTTGTTTTGTATGTTTGTCTTACAGAGTTTTCTTTCAAGTTTCAAAGATTGACTTTAGACTTTGTCCATTGGTTGCTGAGTTTTGCGTCTCTTTTCTTTTTCTTTTCACGCTGAAGAGTCTTTTGTTTTTTTATGTCAAATATAACCCTTCTTTTGCCTTTTCTTTGTTCATGGTTTGCTGATTTTTGTTGAGATGTCCAGCTGGATTTTGCTTTGATGGATGTTTGATTTTTTGAATTTCTATGGTGCTTTTGATTCGGAGATGATGACATTCGCCAGTTGACAATGCATGCCAAGTCCTTTGTTTGTGATTTGCCAAGTTGAATTTTGTTGTTGTTGCTGACTGGTGTCTCGGCAGTTGAAGTTTCGGATGTTAATGTAGAAGTTACCGTCGATGCATTAGGAGCTGTTTGCTGTTGTCACGGATGATGCTACCGCTGCCATCGCTGAAGTTGATAATCTCACCGGATGCCTTTTCTTCCGCTGCTATTTACGTTTGGCGCCACATCAGCTGCTGACGCTTTAGA
Source organism: Sedum album (assembly GCA_006409495.1). Classification (NCBI taxonomy): domain Eukaryota; kingdom Viridiplantae; phylum Streptophyta; class Magnoliopsida; order Saxifragales; family Crassulaceae; genus Sedum; species Sedum album. The sequence goes on from QZGG01004578.1 coordinate 844, forward strand.
TGATGCTGAAGTCGTCGCTGACGTTGAAGTTCGAGTTAACGCTTGCCATCGTTGTTGCTGGCACTGTAGCTGCCGATGATGTTTCACACCGCGTTCCAGTCGCTGGAGTTGTTGATGATGAAGTTGAAATCGCTTACGCGGCACCGCTGATGTTGAAGTAGACATTGCACCATCAATCCTGAAGTAGTCGTTGCTCCACCATTCTTGAAGTCGAAGTTGATGGAATTGTTGACCCTTGCTTGCGATAAAGTTGATATTGTTCCACCATTGGCGATGAAGTTTGAGTTGATCTTTGTCTTGCTATTCTTGCTAAGTTGCGAGGCACTGTTGGATGAGCTGCGACCGCTACTGCTGACGATGTGCTACATGTCGACGATATGTTGCAACCGCTGCTGCTGATGATGTACTGCAACCGCTGCTGCTGATGATGTACTGCAACCGCTGCTGCTGATGACGTGCTGCAACCGCTGCTGCTGACGACGTGCTGCTTCCGCTGCCGCTGACGACGTGCTGCATCAGCTGTTGCTGACGACGTTCTGCAACCGACGCTGCTGCACCCGCTGCTGCTAACGACGTGCTGCAACCGCTGATGTTATGATCGCAGACTTTGATTATGCAAGTGGAGGCAATAGTGATCCAACCGCTGACGTATATGCCATTAGCATTATCGATCAAGTTTTTTTTTTGTTTCTTTTATTTAGCCGTTCACAGTTTTAACTCATGCGGGATAGGAGCCTTTTTTTTTGGTGGCTGCACTTGAAGATTTGATCAAGTTGCCTACGTACTTGCGAAGATTTGCAAGATCAAGCCAACGTAGTTCGTTAGAAAGCTGTTTATTCTCTTGCTTAGGAGGTTTGTGCAGTTTAAGCTCTTGCTTAGGAGCTTGTGCAGTTTATGCTCTTGCTTAGGAGCGTTGCAGTTTAGGCTCTTGCTTAGGAGCATATTTTTGGGATTGCTTTGGGTGTTCCTTTGTTGAAGAAGCTGATCGGGAAGAAGTCTGCTAATGTCCTTGGACGTAATGCATCTTGTTTCAGGTTATCAGAGAGACGCGGTGGCTTCGAGATAAGTTTCTTTGATTTGTTCTTCGGGTGACATGCTTTCTTCCTCCCCCAAGTGTATTTGGCGTTTGTGGCATCCTTTGGTTTTTTGGCTTTCTTTTGCATGGTTGCGGTCCATCCTACGTCTTGAATGTTTAGTGGATTGCCCCCAGGAGTCTCCTTTGCTGGCTTCCTCTGCATTGATTGTCTTTGTATCCATACTTCTGCCGGCATAAAGCTACCAAACCGAATGCTGCATTTGCGGATTGATTTAAGACTCGTCGTCACCACTGTTTGATTTGCTTCTACTACTTCTTCTGTGCTGAGGATCTTCCCGTCGTTGGTTCAATTTTGTGATCGGTTCTTCAGGGCGCTTTGGTGTTGGCGGTTGAACAATCTTCTTCTCCAGCAAGTCATCCTGCATACTTGGCAAGTCGGAGTGTGGAAACGAGTACTTCTTTGCTTGCAGTTCCTTGGGAGTTGGCTTGTTACGTTTGGAGGCTTTGGCCATGACGTCTTTCTTCGTTTTAACTTGTGTTTCGCTGAGATTTTCACAGAACAGGTGCTAGTGCTGATAGCCATTACCTCTTCTGAAACGCTTTCGTCGAAGTCGTCAATGGTCGTTTCCTCCTCATGGGCGCCTTTGAGTACGACAAGTGAGTAATTTCGTGCTTTTTGACAATTATTTCCATGTCATGAGCACGCGTTGTCAATTCCTGGAAGCTTCTTGGCTTTATTCCTTTGAGGATGTAAATAAGTACGTAGTTCATCCCATCGATGCACATCTCCACAGCTGAAGTTTCGCTTACGCGATCTTTGCATTGAAGACTTAGTGCACGCCAACGGTTGATGTAGTCCACAACGGGCTCGTCTTCCTGCTGCTTAGTGCTCGTCAATTCGCTCATTGCCGACGATGCGTCTTGCGCTGTAGAATCGGTTGAGGAATTCATGCTCCATTAGCTCCCAGCTGTCGATAGATTCAGCGTCCAAGTCTGTATACCAGTCCGAACGCAGTATCCTTCAAGGATCGTACAAACTGCTTCACCAGCTGATCACCTTCGGTTCCCGCGTTACTGCATGTTTCCACAAAGTGAGCAACGTGTTGCTTTGGATTTCCGTTGCCATCAAACAGCTGAAACTTGGGAGGTTGATAACCTAGAGGCATGCGTAGTCCATTGATTCTTTTCGTATACGGCTTGATATAGCGCGGATCGCTGGAGGAGTCTCCGCTCACCTGACTTTTGACTGCAGTTGCCACCATAAGTTGTAGCCGTTTCTCGTCGTAAACGAAATTTTCATTCTTCACAGCTTCTTCAAGAACAATCTTGTGCGCGTCATTGTCATCCAATGCGGCTTCGTGATCCACTACTTCAGGCTTGTCTTTCTTGTGCAGCTTGCTCACCTCTTTTTGAAGATCATCAAGCGTCTTATTCTTTTCTTCATTGTCCTTCATGACACGCTCAAGCATCGTTCTCATCTCTGACATTTGTTCTTCAATGGTCTTTGCTCCTACTGTCATGACAGAAGTAGTGAAAATTTCAGTCTTTTGTTGCGGTGACGCCTTCGTGTTTGGTGAAGATGTGTTGACGACTTCCTTGTTTGTGCTCCTTTGACGTGGTGGAGAGTTGGAAGCAATCAAAGCAGATGCTGCTGCGACAATAGATGCGGCGGAGTACGTGCGTTCCTGAGTTGGTACCTTAGATGTGTGCAAGTCACAACGACTCCGGTGTCGCCAGTTTTACGCGCCATGCTTCTTGTGCAGACGACGGTTGGTTGCACGTAGATGAAGCTAGCGACGGTTTGTTGTGTTGCAACAGCTTGCTTGGGAGTGCGAGGACTAGTTGGCTGTGCAGACATTGTTGTAGTGGATTTTGTTGCGTAGTAGAGATGAAGAGGTAGAGATTTTCACGTCGGGTTCACCAAATTTGTAGGCTCAATATTTTGTACTAAGACAAAATAAAGAAAAACAAATGTCGCTTGTATTGATTTCAGAAAGTTTGTGTACAATCTCTAGTAATCCTCTGATTCTACTACGTAGCAGATGGACGCGTATGTCACGTTGAACTTGAGTGACACGCTTACGTTTCTTATTTGCCGCGTTGACGAGGGTCGTGTTGACTTGATCTCGTTTTGGCGTTGTAGACTTCTTTGCGTAGCTTTAGCAGGCGGTGCGTTGTATGCACTTGTTGACTGCGTAAGCTGAGATGCTTTAGGCTTTGGCAGGCGGTAACGTTTTTGTGTACTTGTTGCCTGCGCGCGTGCTGAGTTGCTTTGCTTTGGTAGACGGTGCGTTGTGTGCACTTGTTGACTGCGTCGGTTGAGATGCTTTGCTGTAGTAGGCGGTGCGTTGTGTGCACTTGTTGACTGCGTAGGCTTCTTGTTTGTTGCTCTAGCGAGGTCGCGTTGACTTGATCTCGCTTCTGCGTTGAATTATTCTCCGAGGCTTGTACTTTTCTGCACTCGCCTTTGGCGTGGAGCTAGGGTTTCCTCAGAAACTTTCCTCTTCCAATTTTTTTAGATTCTTCAAATGAATGTGGAGTTCTCTATTTATAGGGAGAATCCCTACTGGGTTGGGCTCGTTTTGTGGGCTTAATTTGTGGCCCAATAGACCAACGACCCATTTTCTTTACTGGGCTGGCCCAAAATAATTAAATTGAATTATAATTAATTCAAAGTAATTTTTTTTATTTTTTATTTTTCAGCACTAAATTTTTAGTGCCTACAGTCCTTTTAGAACTTCTCACTGGACGGAAACCTGTTGATCATAAGATGCCTCCCGGTCAGCAGAGTCTTGTCACATGGGTTAGTTATACTCCACTCGCCATCTTATCTCGATGGCCTGCCTCCTAGTGTTTATTAATATAATGATTGTTGAACAGGCTACTCCCAGACTGAGCGAGGATAAAGTGAAACAGTGTGTAGACCCAAGACTAAATGGAGAATATCCTCCCAAAGCACTCGCAAAGGTGTGAATGATTATAAATTAATTTTACTTATCCATTATCTATCCACCCTTCTATGTAAAGGTCACCATTAAACATCATTATTGACTTTTTCAGCTAGCTGCCGTAGCAGCACTATGCGTGCAATATGAAGAAGAATTCAAACCCAACATGAGCATAGTGGTAAAAGCTCTTCAGCAACTTCTTAAGCCTCAACTCTCAAGTAGTAGCAGCGCCAGCACCACTTATATAAAGTGAAACGAAATCCATTCTATACCATCACACCCATCTGACTTATCGGTCTAAAAAGTCGTTGGGTTGTCCATCTTGAACTCGTGCTGCAACTGTTCTAATTCTTCAGGGTTGCAATGCTAGCTTTTTGTTGTACATGTTAAATTTATAGCCATGAGTATTTTGGCGTAAATGCAAAAAAAGAAGTAATCTGCCTGACCATGTCTGGGCTGTAGAGTTTAAACTTGAAGCATTACATGTTTTCGCGTAGAATCTGTTTTTTGAATCATCAAATGTCAACATTTTCATCCAATTTAGCCACAGTGCACATTGAATTTCAACCTAAGTGAAAACTTTTGTCAAATAAATAAAACTCTTAGCAGTCCAGTTTTATTATCAAAATGTGGATGTTGGAATTAAAAGTAACAGAGACACTAGTTTTATGTTATGTATATTACTTGATGTTGACGATGGTAAACTGTGATGCCATTGACCATTTTAAAGTTGTCCATTTTTTTGGAATTTTTAATGATTTTTTTGCGAAAATTGATCTTTACACTTAGTTATTAGTGAGTTTTACATGTGCTCTAAAAAGTGTTTTCTAGCTACTTGACAATATCCTTGGCAATAGGCAGCAATACTACTATGCGCATGGACAAGTCTTCTTGTGTGCTTGTGCGATCCGTCACATAGAGCGACTCTTTGTTCTTTCGAGTAACAAGCAAGCTCCAGGGTTCTACAAATTGACAAGGAGATAAGATTGATTGATACCAAACCAAGCTTGAGAAAGGATATTGGTTGAGAAGGGGGAGATGATAGCATACGAGATTCTTTGGAGCATCATCCACTACTTCAGCAGGTTGGTCAGAACCTAAACTAGGTAAACAACCTCCTTTGCAACTCAAATGCTTCTGCATTCTGCAGGAAGTGAGAAACAGCTAATTAGCTTAGTGCAAGCAGAATGTAATACACTATAACCATAAAGAAATTTTAAGGGCAATCATATCACTAAAGATGAGATCCAACTCACATGTCACACTGATTAAGAACCAGAAGCTTGGTCACAACGCATGATTGTCCTTTTGACTTGCAAACAGAATCACATGACTCAGCCTGCCTGTATCCAACATTAATAATTATAAAAATGAAACTATAATTGCAAGATATTATGAGAAATATATAGCAGACTAGACCTTCCGATGGCTACATTTATGCCTCCTAATCTGGCTTCAATATGTGGACCCGTGACCCCTGCTGGACAGATATCCAAATGCAGTTTGTAAGTCAAATATTTGATTAAAAAAATGATAATGACATCAAAAATGGTAACATTAATTTCATATAAATGTCACATATGTTCGCAGTTAATTTTAGCTAGGTTCCGTCCTTTGTTCTCCAATTATTCCTTGACAAATAGTCAGTGTTTTTATAAAAACTGATACGTAATCTATATTTTTAAAGGGTCAACTTACCAGACGAGTTAGCTGGGAGAGAAAAACAGTGATGAGCGTCACTCAGATACGCATTTTCATGAACCTGAAGAAGAGCGAAGGGCTGATTAAGCAAAGAACGGAGAAAAAAGGAAAATACATGAATTTACAAAAAATAAGCACAGAATGTGACATAAATGTACTCACTACACTCTCAGAACTGTGGCGACACCTCCCAGCACAGTAGTCGAACACGCTAGAGTAAGTCCCTGGAGGAAATGACATAATCATTGTTCACCAATCTGGATGCACTAACCAGTTTAAAAGCTATACTTCTAATATCCTTACTGTATTTAGCTCATGTAATACAAATCAATGTCTAAACAATATTAGAAACTCAACAAGTTACGACAATGATTTCACACATGAAATCAAATTTATGACTAAGTACAAGATACTTTACCAGCAGTGACTGGCTTCGCAATCTTTACCTTCAACACTTCTTCTTTCCGAGTCTACAACCACACAAAAGAATCATATATAGTAAGCGAAAATCAATAAGAACATTAATTCAAATTCTTAAGTACCCGCCCTGGATCCAAGCAACACGAAACACAATACTCGTAAGAATTGCAGCATTGAGAGACGGTGTTGCACCCCCTAAAGGAAAAGGTGAAGAGTACCCATCAGTCAGATTGCAACTTTCTTAAATAAATGTTTAAAAATCAGTTTCAGAACAAACTCACTGACAAGAGTATTGGACACCCTTCTTAGAACAGCAACGAGTAGTAGGGTCCAAAGACAATGCATCACATACATGGCCTGCAATGTCAGAATAACTAACAATTATCACAAAATAGGGGCAGCTTTGCATTCATCCTAACAAAAATGTTTTTTCTGCATTAGGTGTCTCAAATTTAGAATACAACGCGGAAAAATAAGTAACTCCTCAAGAGTCAAGAATAAGTAATAAATGAATACCATTGTCATCTGCCAGTAAGTATCTTCCTTGAACTGAAGTTCTGCATGAGGACGAGGACAAGGACTCTTCTAAAAGCCAATGTCTTTCCTACAGCAAACAAAAAAGCAAACATTATATCATCAATTAGATGTATAGATTGAAAACAATACAATTCAACATCAAAACCATCAGCCTTATTTACAAATTGTCTGCAAACAACAGATTCCAGTAAAAAAGCAAAGATCGCGGTTAGGTACGTACCTAATAGCGGAGATGATATGAAAGAGGTGGAAAAGGAAGCAGCTTGAGAAGATACGGAGCCCTAATTTCCTCATATTCGTAGAACGGAATCGATTCGATTGAGAATAACTCAATTAGGGTTCTTCGGTTTTCGCTGTATCATTTCATTCTCATCTCGCGTTGCTAACAATTTTCGATTATAAAAAAATTGCGAATTTTCGTGATATTTAAATAATTAAATATTGAGAAAAAAATAACAAGTAATATTTCCAGTTTTCCAGAATTTTAGTAGCTAGCAAAAAAACAACCACAACCTTATTTGCTGCAAATCTCATTCCATATGACGCATTCAGATTTAGTGCATAACAAAACAATTACACTTATTTGCGAAACAAGTTTAGTAAAATGTTCGGACAAAACTACGTATGATTATATTCATATTTCTGTTTTAAATTGAATTGTGAAGCATCCTTTATTGCATTTATGTTTTAAACTTCTAGTTTTGTTATTCATGTAATCATTCCAGCATTTCTTCATACATGCAGATGCTACAACACTATTCCCACAACACATGAAAACTTTCTTCAATTCTGCAGATTCCTCACTCTCCGGCTACGTTGGCTTCATTCCCTGAAGTCAATGGTTCTTTTACAATCAAGTTTTTTCCTTTTCCAGTAAATATTCAACATTTAAGCTTCTACAGTCAGCATGCCCTTCGGCCTGGATGTTCTCGACGGTCGTGAGCTTGCTCTTGGTGAAGATGTAGTGGACTTGGATTTCCTTCTCTTGTGTTTCTTTGGAGCTGTTGGACTATCAACCTTGCACGCTAGTCCCACTGATTGATTACCATCTTCCTCATCATCGAAACAAAGTTCACCAAGTTTCAGTAACTTAGACAGAAAATGCAAGAACTACCTAAAAATGTCGTACTATTTTTTCTATATGTAAAAAAGAGAGGAAATCATTAGGACTTAAGAAGGTCGTTTTGCGGACATACCCTTCGACTTTTTCTCTTTAAAACTTCCTACAGGTGCAGAAAAATCCGGACCAGATTTAAATTCATTCATCTGCAAATTAAACCGCAATGGCAGAAAGTTTATATAAAATACTTGAATCCTATACACAACACAACCATGTAGTTGCAACACATACCCAACTGGGAGGGGCACCACCATGACCATCATCACCGATATGGGCAACGTGCTTGACGTCTGTTGGATACCCGATTTCTAGTTCAAATTCTTGTTCCTTTACAACTGCAACAAAAGAGCCTCATTCCAAATTTAACTTACAAAATGATATAAATTCCTCAAAGAAAAAAATGACTCAAGAAACATAAGAAATTACCAAAGATTTGGGAAATATACTTCACTCCTTTGTAAAATCCTTTCATCTTGGCGCGTGTTGGAAAAAATACCAAACCCGTAAAACAGAAAAATTGACGAATAAGTTATCGATCAATTTTGATCCCTTCTGTACCTGCTAACAATCCTGTTTGAAAAATCCTTGAGCTGCATTGTATGGAAATATTGACAGGTTTTGATAAAATGGAAAAAATATGTATACCTATCATAGAAGATACAAACCCGCCTTCGACTCTCCCTTCGCCATCCTCCAACTGTAATTTGCAAAAACATGTCAAAACATAGAGATGAAATATATATTAAAAAGTTGATATGAGAGAAAAAACATACCAGAATGATCAAATCCTGTTTAGCAATTGGCAGAGGTTGGAGAAGAGGGAGGGTAAAGAAAAGAAGAAGAAAATGGGTTTTTTGTTTATAGAGGATGAAAAAGATGAATAGAGAAGTTGGAGAAGGTGAGGATGCCCTAAAATAAAGGGGACAATGTCATTGACAGTGAAGAAATGTTGGATATTTTTATATGAAGGAATAACTATTTTTTATCCTTCATGCATGTTTGTTTTTAATTAGTATTCCTGTGTTCATTTGTTGTACAAAAACTTGTAACTGTCCATATTATTTCAAGTTTCTATTGAGGAGAATGCCTTGGGCTTCGAACGTCCGTAGATGAAAGAATACAGAAAGGAGATAACCTCAGATGAAATGAAATTCCCTAGCATTTCTTGAACTAATTCTCATACAGACAATTTCCATCTACTTAAAAATACTGTGATGATAAATTTCCATAATGGATCACATATATGTTGATCTAGTCTAGCCATTGCCAACCTGAATTATGTCGTTTCAAGGAACTCTGAAAAATTCCGGTTGGGCAGAAAAATATTTAGCATGAATTCCGTTAAAAATGAAAATCTAAGCTACTTCAGATTTCTGAAGGAAATTCCAGGTTAGTATTCTTATGTAATGTATACAAAACCTACTGAAGACAATCTTTCAGTAAAGGAACTACATGAATGAATCAGAACTATTCCCTTTTCATATACAGTCGGCAGTTGATAACCTGAACTAAAATCGCAGCAACCATGATAGGAATATAAAAATGAATGCAAAATGTACACAATCTTGATTGAAATATATACCAAGTGATGCATACAATCTTTAACTGCTTCTCAATGCAACTCCATTAAAAACAGGATCAGTAGCCTTACAAATATGACATGCAACTAATGACATGCAATTAATACCACCTTAGAAACAATTAGCCATACCAATTTCTAGTGCTCTATAACACCACAATGAAAATCACATCATTTCCACAACCTCCTTTTGTGAAAAGCAAACTCTTGTTATGGTCAAGTGCCATATTTTGTGGACTTTGACAAAGTGTCATGCTGAATGTAAGAAATAAGAAGCTGTTACATTTAAGTACATTTTCACTGAAATCTTGTTGTGGTTAAAGTTAGAAAATATTGGTTCTTTCATTTTTATCTTCATGAAACATAGTAGAACAATGTCTCAAATTATTCCGCAAAACTCTGCCTCCATCGGAAGTCGAACTCAAATTAATACGATTTAATAATAATAAATCATTTTCCATGTAGATTGAAATTCACAGTTTGGAATAACATTTCTCGTCAATGTCAACAATTTATGATATTAAATGGTTTTACCGTGCTGATTTTTGAACATTTGCAATCCGAATCCGCGTGGAAAATGAACTGGAGAGCACTTTGGTCGTCAGGTCTGAATTAGCGGAAATCAAAATACCAACACGTCATTTTCAAAGGTAAGTTACTAAGAAATTCGAAACATGTCTCTGTTTTGTCTGACCGGTTCCCACCCACAAACTCAAACTCAATCACTCCATCTTCATCAATCTCACTTTATTCAACCTCAATTACACGAAGCTGGTTCTACTTCCCATCTTCTAGTACGCGCTAAATTAAAGCTAACCTAAGCAAGACCGAGACTTACAGCAAGATTTGGTCGGTCCAGGTCTCTGTTGCTTTTTCTGAAGTAAGGAGCTTTCCTGATATACATCCATAGGTAACTACTGGGTTCGTTTTACTTTTTGATAAAGTTTTGATCTTTGAATGGAATTTGGCCGATTTAGATTTTTGTTGTATGCCGTCTGATTAGGGCTTGAGTCAGGGTTTTACTTCTTAGAAATTATTAGCATTTTTGTTTTGAAAAGTTATATACTGCTGAATCAGATATGAAGTGCTGCTTTGGTGCTTCAGATTGGAAGTCCGACAGAAAGGATTCCACTAGCCCTCAACTAGAGCAAGGTAAGCTGTTAGGCTCTTGTATTGATGATTTAAAAAGGGAGCTTTTTATTTAGTCTGTCGGAATTTATATTGGTGGTTGCAGAGCTTCCGCTGGGGAGCGTCAAGCACTTTTCTTATAATGAGTTGAAGGCGGCGACAAATAATTTCGATGCAAGCCATAGATTAGGACGTGGAGGATTTGGAATTGTTTACAAGGTATTGCGTTATTGCTTCCCTTCATCTTTGTTGATCATTTTCTTGGTTAATATTATTTTCATTGCCGAGCTGTGTAAGAATTTTTTTTAGTATTTGCTTTAATTTAATTTCTGAACCCCCTGTTAATTGTGGTGATTATAGGGAACCCTTAGAAATGGACTTCAAGTTGCGGTGAAGGCGCTCTCTGTAGAATCTAGGCAGGGGGTGCGTGAGTTTATGACGGAGATCAATACCATATCAAACATGTCAGACATCCTAATCTTGTTGAGCTAGTTGGGTACTGCATTCATGATTCTAACAGTATTTTAGTTTACGAGTATGTGGAGAATAACAGCCTTGATCGTGCACTTCTGGGTAAAGTCTGAATTCCTCTCAATTTTTTGTACATTTTCACAAGTTGACAGCATTAGATATTTATATTTTGCATATGTTTATAGGCTCGAAAAGCACAAACATCAGACTTGACTGGGAACAACGATCTGCAATTTGCTTGGGTACCGCAAAAGGCCTTGCTTTTCTTCATGAGGAACTTGTGCCTCACATTGTGCATCGTGACATAAAGGCAAGTAATATTCTTCTCGATAAGGAGTTCCTCCCTAAAATTGGAGATTTTGGATTGGCTAAACTCTTTCCTGACGACATCACCCATATTAGCACAAGAATTGCTGGAACTACGTAAGTTTACGACATGGAGCTTGGGATCTCATTTTTCTGGGAAAGAAATAAACTATAATATAATCCATTTATTGCCGGTCCTTGCAGTGGGTATTTAGCGCCTGAATATGCACTAGGGGGTCAGCTGACATTGAAAGCAGATGTTTATGGATTTGGTGTCCTTGTTCTAGAAATTGTCAGCGGGAGAAACAACAGTAACTCAATTTGGGACCAGAAGCGGAAACTTCTTCTTGAATGGGTGCGTTAAAATTTATAATTCTCACCATTCTTGTTTAGAATTTCTTGCATCAATAGTTGTAAAATAAATTAGACACTCCGAATCAAAAACATAAAAATAAACATTCATCTTCCTATATTATTTTCCTCACAGGCATGGGAACTCTACGAAGAAGGAAAATTGCTAGAGCTAGTTGATCCAAAACTGGAAGATTATAAGGAGGAAGACATTATAAGATACATAAAAGTGGCATTTTTCTGCACTCAAACAGCTGCTTCACGAAGGCCACTAATGAGCCAAGTCGTTGAAATGCTTTCAAGAAATATCCGGTTAAACGAAAAGGAACTAACAACGCCGGGTTTTTTCCAAGAGTACAATAGTTCTGATCAAAACCCTTGTGACAAAAAATCATCAAAAATCTCAAAA
>QZGG01004579.1:0-12855 GCA_006409495.1 Sedum album
AATTTGTCCACTTGCACCTTTTTCTTCGCTTTAGAGTTTGATTGCATTCACCTACAAAAAGATAAATTTTAGTAATAGCTAGAAAAATAAGCAAATGAAAGTTTTTTTATTACTACTATTTTTTTTATTTACGATTTCGAGTGACTCGAAATCTAGACCTAAAAATTAAACTAGTGAAAAGGTTTTAAAGACTAAAAACTAAACACCGTTCCCCGGCAACGGCGCCATTTTGACCTGCTGCGGTTTAGATAAGTAGATATTCCAACACGCAACTCAAAAGAATTTATAGAACTAGAGGTGACCTAGTGTCGAACCCAAGGGAACAGTGGAGTCAAGTTATATTTCAAATTCGATTACTAGCTTTTAATCCTCTACACTTGATTACTAGTTTTCAATTTAGTTCTTAAGTGTTTAATTTGTTTCAAAGACAATATTATTTATTCAAAACCAATACTTCAAAGAAAAGGTTTCGTTATCAAACTATGAAAAGGATTTGTTATCAAATATTAAAAACTATGACCAGGATGAGAATCCGCCACTAATATTTATGGTTTCACTCAAACAAGATATATAAATCCTCACTCTCGAATGTTGGATTTATATTATAGTTATGAATTTCCTTCTTGATGACAATTTAATCGAGAATGTATAGTTATATGATAATATAAATCCTCACTTCCGAATGTTGGATTTATATTATAGAATTTAGACTGAGTAACATTAGCATACAAATCCTCACTTCCGAATGTTGGATTCGCACGTAAACATCTACTCGACTAGCTTCATTCCTTCCTGTGTTTTCACTAATTTGTCCAAATACGCTTATTAATACATTCATGCACCAAATATACTCGCTGCTCCCGCTTTGCTAATATACTTAATCTAATGGTTGTATTGATTCCAAAATACTCTAAGTTCACCTTCCGGTCCTTCCCTAGATAATACTACTCCGATCTACTCTTCTAGAAGTTTTGTCAGGACACCTAGTTTATGAAGATTAAGCTCGGGTATGATTCAACACACACAATAGTCATACAAGAATTGATTCATATAAATTAAATAATCATGTTCTCGTTAATCATAAGCATTAGGAATTCATCAAATCCCTATCATAAGGAAAATACTCACTCATCTCGAGTGAGAATGCAAACATGTTCAAATGATTGTAAGTAAAACGATTGTAAATAAAACAAGAGTAAAGTTTAGAAATTCTCAGTGATTGATGATCCACGGTCGAGCTCCAATGCTGCTGCTATTCTCCTCGTTATCTCGAGTACAAAAATCTGGTTGTATAAACTTCAATAATTCAAACGGTCCTCCGAACTCTCTCGGGTATATCTTCTTCTTCACTTGATTTACTCGACTAGACTCAATCACTTTATTAGATTTTCAGCCTCCTTAGGTAGCTCGGGCAGCAGCAGCCAACCTTCTTTGATCTCCCTGTGATGTTTATATAGTGAAGTTCAATCAAAGGGTCGAGTGCATGAAAGGTCTTGCCTTAACTCCTATCATAAATGGGGCGAGTAAATGGGGAAGAGTCTTCTTATCCACTTGTGTTAAATGATCGAGTAAGTGGAAGGTCTTCCTTATCTTCTTGTATTAAATCACTCGAGTTAATGGAGATTATCCATACGAAGGGTCTTGGTCACGTGATAACTTGCTCGAGCAGTGCATTTACTCGGTCGAGTAACTTGGTCGAGTAACTTGTTTTAGCTCGGGTCAGGTACTTTAGTGCACTCGGTCTAGAATTGCAGAAATGCTCCAAATTACGTCTGATTTAGGCCGAATTCACGTGCTTTTCCTCATATTTCCATTTACGCTCCTTCGTAAGGCTGGAATCGTGCTTTGGACCTGAAACATCAATCAAAGTATCAAAAGTAATATATTTTACGTTATAATCATAGGAAATACGCATGAAAGTAGGGGCTTAAAATAGACATTTCTAACACTGATCAGAACACTAGTATGCAACCATGCTTACTCCATGTGCTCTTCTTATGGCTTATCATGCATGTTTGGCTTTGGTATCAACCTAAACTCATAAGGATATCAAGAAAGTGAAATGTATAGAGCTTGTGAAACAATTCATAACATAGACCAAACCAAACATATGAAATGAGAGTTATTCAATCTTTTGAAATATCCAAGATAACAATAAACATAAAGTTTGAATAACATCAAAGGAAACACACACAAAAGAGTAGCAAGTCCAACTCATAATACAATACATCACAAAATACTAGCAAGAGTGAAACAAGCAAGCAAACAAGCTGAGTGTGCTTCCTACTCATCATCCTCATCATAGTCATCATCATCATCAACTTGGTCTTCATCTTCATCATCATCCTCCTCTTCTTCATTGTCATCCCCCTCAACTTCTTGTGGAATATGGGAAGTGTAGTAATGATCATTGGGTTGTGGAGGTGCCTTATACCCCGTGAGGTCTAGTTGGTCAAAGAGATGTGAGATCATATCTCCTTGCCAATTAGCCATGTCTTGCGCGTAGGAGCCATAGGAGACTACTCGCTCATAGACCTCATCAACGGTATGTGGAGTGTGGTGGCTTTGTTGTGGTGGAGGAGGGTGATAAGGTGTAGAGTGTATGGGAGTAGATGGAGGGGAATAAGGAGGAAAGTGATGGGGTGAGGAATGGTATGTAGGGATGTATGAGGCGGCGGAATGGAAGGAGCTAGGAGAATGAGCATAGGTAGCATTAGGCTCTTGATCTTGAGGAGGAGGTGAGTCATTGGGAGTACGGATTCGGTTGGAGGGTCCTTCTCCTCTCTTCCTCTTTGTTACTTGCTCTACCGTACGAAGAGGACGAAAAGGCCTCACAATCCACCGATCATTCCCCCATTCAATCATGTGCATTTGGCGCATCCTCCTAACATCAAGGATTTCTTTGCGTACGGGAGGGAAATGGTCCACGGAGAATCCTAAGTGTATGGCAATCCATGTGATGATAGCTCCGCCACCTAAAGCCTTTGCCTTAGTATTTGGCTTTTGGTACTCTTCAAATTGTCTTGTAAGCATTTGTACCAAGTCAATCTTCTTCCTCTCCTTAATCAACCTCATGCAATCTAAGTCATGCTTGTAGACATGCCTTCCTCCATCCTTCCTCACAAAAATTGCCATAGAGACAAGTCTATGTATCACCTTATACCTCCTCACCCAAATCATGGTGGATGGTTCGGGAGATACAAATGTTTCAATCCTTTTGGTGATCTCCTCCCGAAACCGATTCCTTTTAAGGGGATCATTCCTAGGGTAGACTCCCGCAACACTTCCTACCTCATCATCATTAGTTGTGTCACTAGGAAGGTTATCCTCCATTCCTAGGATCTCCCTTACTTCATCCTCCCTAAGTCTCCACCATCTATCTCTTAGTCTAAAGTTCCATCCCATCACATACCTACGCCGTCCATCTACCATGCCCTCATCTATATCACCATCAACCCATTCGGCACTAAATGTACACACGAATTCCTTGACCATTTTAGGATAAGTACCCGAATCTTCCCTCAGTAAGAATCCTAATCCACAATGATCTAACAATTCATGGATCTTACCTCTTTGCATGTGAGGAAGAGAGTCAATCTCATCAAGCTTAGGGAAGAGGGTTCCCGGTATCTTGAAATTTCATACATCATGTACCTCTCTTGCTCTTCTCTCCTTTCAAATTGAAGAGGCTCCCCAAATGGATATGGCATGAGGCTTGGGGAATCCAAATTGGTTAAAAGGAGGGGAGGTTGCTCATGCATGCGAGAGGATGATGATGATCTAAAGGGATTCCATCTTCTAGCCATTGATGATGATGGATTTGAGTGGTTTTGGATGAGTTGATGAGTTGAGTAAGATTGTGGGATGAGGAGGTTTGGAGCTTAGGGTGCTTAGTGAGAGAAGTGATGTTATGAAGAATGAGGAACAATGGGTCAAATAGGGAAAATCACTTGAGAGAATCAAGAGAGGGTCGGCCGAGCAGAATTGCTCTTTGGAACTGGTCGGCCGAGCAAAATTAATGTGCAGGGAATGGGAATAAGCTGCTCAGCCAAGGTGAATCTGCTCGGCAGAGAAAGAGTTTGTTTGATGAAGAGTTGAAGTTCAGTGGATTTTGCTTGGCCAGAGGAGAATGTTGCTCGGCCAGAGGAGAATTCACTGATCTACTAAATGAAGTCTGCTCGGCAGAGGGCTGATAGTTGCTCGGAAGAGCAGAATTCAAATACCATTCGCGCCCTAAGTTCTACTCGGTCGACTTATAACTTCACCTATAAAAGATCTCGGCCTAGGACATCTAAAATGAGCTCATTCATGTTAATCTAAGCTAGTGAACAATGTGCAAAATTTCTAATGTGTAGATCATAGAAATGGGAATCATAAACACACACACCATAAAGTTCAAACACAAAGTTCACAAAACATGGAGTTCAAACATGAAAATAAAACACATTAAAACCTAGCAAAGGAGATCAAGCAAGGAAATAAAACTTAGACAAATAAATGTCTTCATTCTCCATTAGCATCCTCATCTTGCTCCTCATGATCTCCCCTATGAGCATCGGTTCTCTCCATCTCTTCCATCACCTCATCTATGGTGATGTCATTCTCCATCTGCCTTCCTCCATTCGCCGCGGTGAATATGGGAACCTCGGGCCTATAAAATCCTTGAGGGTGCGGTGGTGGCCTATACCCTTGGCAACCCATGTGTGTGGTGATCAAGGAGAAGGTTTCGTGCCCCATTGCACAAGCTCATTAATATAGGCGTTTGAACGCTCTCTTTCCACTCTCATCCTCTCCATCTCCTTGGTCATTTCATCCATTCGGTTATAGATTGCATTCAAGGGCACGGAGGATTCTCCTTGTTCCATACGTGTGGTCCTAGCGGGCGAAGGTTGGTGATTTTCCCTTGCTTCCTCAACCGGTTCTTCCTCAACAAATCTTCTTTTGTTCGAAGCTCTTTGCACCCGATAAGGGCCTTCAACCCCCAAGATTTGTCCTCATTCAACATTTGCATTATAATCATCCTCTTCACATTAAGCACTTCCTTCTTCAAATGTGCATCCAAGTCAAATTTAAATCCAAGGTCCAAAGCGATCAAAGTGATGATCGTTCCTCCACCCCAAAGCCTTACTCTTGGACTTACCACTTTGGTATGTCTCAAACATCCGAGTAAAAATGCCTATTAAATCAAGGCGTCCTCCCTTGCTAATCACTATCATAGCATCCAAATCCGACCTACTAACCATCCTACCTCCATTCTTCCTTATAAAGATGGCCACGGAGATGATCCTATGTATAACTTTCCATCTCGGATTAGTAATCAAATTAGATGATTCCGAAGAACCAAATGAAGTCCTACCCTCGGCTATCTCCGCCCAAAATTCATCTCTTTCCCTTCTTGAAAAGGAAGGATAGATACCTCTCCTACTCACTTCGTCCTCATCATCTCTAAATACCATCCCAAGCATCGCCCTTATCTCCTCAATACCCACATTAAACCTATAACCATTCATCACGAAACTCCAACCAACCACAACCCGTTCTCCATCCACCATTTCACAATCCGCACGAAATGTACACAAAAACTCCAACACTAACCTCGAGAATGTACCCGGATCCTCATAAACTATAAAATTCAATCCACAATTTGAAAAGATATCTTTGAGGGAGGTTTCATTTATACCCGCAAGTGTGTTGATCTCTTCTAAGCAAGGGTAGAGAGGTGCCTTCACCTTGTACTTCTTGAGCAATGAATACCTTTCCTTAGCTACCTCGTCAAATTTGAAGGGTCCATTATTTGGATAATTCATATCCATAGGTGTAGTGTTGGGGAGAGCTAGTGTTGGTGGTGGTGGGTTGGATGAAGGCTCCCTAATAACAATCCCACCACTTCTTGGCATTGGAGGCTTGTTAGAAGAAGGTTTCTTACTCTTTGAGGAGCAAGTCACTTTCTCCTTTCCCTTGTTGTTTTTGGGAGGCATTGTGGTGAGTTAGGGTTTGAGTGTTGGGAAGTTGAAAATCGGGTCGATTTTGATGGCAATTTTTGGTGTGGGTTTGCAAAGGGTGAATTTGGGAACTTTTGCAACAAAAATTATGGAATTTGTTGAGAATCGAGTGAGGTGAGGTGTTGGAGGTGTGGTGGAGGCCGAAGTCGGAGGGGATGAGTGAAAGTAGGGTTTGCTCGTGCTATCCTCGGGAGGAGTAAAAATAAAACTGCTCGGCAGCAGAATTTTGGCTATGGGTTTAGTCCGCCGAGCAGAATGGGTTTCCTATCATTTTATCCTCTTCTGACCGGAGCAAAACGACACCGGATGAAATTTTCAAAACTGCTCGGTCGATCAAATTTTCCTTGACCGAGCAGAATGTTCTGGTCTAAAAATGCATTTCCTGAAAAAAAATTTAAGTGTTGATATCTTCTCGGCCAAGGAAGGATTCTGCTCGGCTCGGCCAAAATTCACTGACTTTTTATGTATCGATTTTGATACCTTGCTCGGGCAGAGGAGTAAAGTGCTCGGCAGGGGAAAAATCCCTCCAAACCGTCCTCTTGAAGCTTGTCCGCTCCTCTGATAATGGTGTCTTGCTCTGGCCGTCCAAGCTCTCCTTGTGTGTGTTTAGGGTTTTGTATTTATACCCTTGAATTTCTAAACCCTGAACTTTCAAAAATTTCAGATTCTGCAGCATTCTGCCCTGCCCGACTCACTTTTTGGGTCGCCCGACCCATTTTTTTGGGGTGCCTGACTCATTTTCCTCAAAACATCTTCTTTGCCTCCAGACCAACTCACTTTTGGGTCGGGCACCCAAGAAATGGGTCGGTCGACTCATTTTGCTTCCTAGGTCGCCCGACTCATTCCTCGGCGGGTCAGTCTGTCTTGAACGACCCAAAACACCATCTTGCACTCTGAGTTGGGCTGCCAGAGGTCGGGCTGCCACTATATGCTGCCATTTACTCGTTTCTACTCCGAATCATCTGGAATTCGTCCGAACTTCTTCCATTCCATCCCGCATTGATATATTTACATTAATAACCTGAAATGGAATAAAAGAGTATCAAAAGACTTGATAAATATCGAAATGAACAAGAACTTAATGGGAAATATGTGCAAATGCATAGTACATTTGTTCGTATATCAGCAGTTCGCCTCAAGTTCCCTGAACCGCTCATAATACTCTAATAAGGACTCTCCATGTAACAGCTTCGGCGCGGCTAGGTCTCTTTTCAGTGGTGACACCTTATCCGCAGGGTAAAACTTATCTAGAAACCTTTCCTGCAACTCGGGCCACGCCCTTATCGATCCCGGTGCTAGCCCCATCAACCATTGTCTAGCTGAACCATAAAGGGAGAATGAGAAAGCTCTCAACTTTAGTAGCTCTGGATCCTCGTTCCCATTCCTCATATTCTCGCAGATGGCCGTGACCATAAAGCTGGCGCACGATTAGAAGGCAGCTACAAAAGATGTCAATAAAAACTGAGATGAGCTCGGTTCAGATTCTTCACTATGAATTTCTATGTTTATCATCAGTCACTAAAGACACATGATATAATGTCCACGTAGGTTAAGGTCCGGTCAAAGCTTAATAACCTACACATACATTCCAGTCAAAGTCCGTATGATATTATTACTCGGTCTAGTCTAATCAACCACGAATCCGGTCAAAGTAGTGATTAACTTTTCTAGTGGTACTCCTATCATTCACAGTCACGTACTTCTGATAGTTTAACTATAGATAATAGATTCTACAACTAAGTCTGCGGTACAAGGCTTCGCTTAATCGTCTAACCTAATTATCATGCAATTGAGCTTGGAATAATAATACTAAACTTATCATGCAACTAAGAACAAAACCTCAAAACGTATTATTCATAGATCTATATCCAAACCGAATTCAACAAGTTAGCTAGACATGCTCAATGTATATATCTCAAAGGTTAATATTGAACAACGAAAATAACAAAGCAAATCTAATGGATGCGTCGTCTCACTCAAGTCGGAAGCTTGCGCAGGTCTCTTTTTCTGAATAGGGCAGCTCTTCACACACACATATGATTTTCTCCATGCTTTGTATTTATAGCTTGCCTTCTAGGGTTTCCACAAAAAAGTAGGCAAGCAAATATATTTGGAGATCATCCTTATCTCTAAAAATCAGCCTTGGAAATATTTTATCTCTAAATTCCAGACTTAGATATTCTTTTCGCGTGATGACGTCATCGCTCCTGATTTGTCACCGATTACTGACATCATCGCTTCCTCTGCTCTGCGCGACACATACTCGTGGGCCACACTACTCGCGCGCTCATTGCTGACGTCATCGCTTCTTGTTGCACTTTTGTTCTAACTCTTCTGTTAAACCTAAGACATAAAACTACACCAAAAGCGTAATCTTATACTGAATATGTTAGAAATAAAAGCAGTGTAAAGGACCTAAAACAGGATAAAAAAGTTCTATATCACTCTCGCAGCTAGGTCTGAATTCCGCTCTTCCTCTCTCTTCACCGGCTTGTTGTGATTTTCTTTATGCTTTGTATTTATACTCTTGCCTTCTAGGGTTTCCATGAGAAAGCAGGCAAGAAAATATATTGGACATCATCTTTATCTCTAAAAATCAGTCTTAGAAATATCTTTATCTCCAAAAAACCAGACTTAGAAATATTCTTTGCGTTTGATGACGTCATCACTCTGGATTTTTCGCTAATTGCTGACATCATCGCTTCTTTGCTCTGCACGACTCATTACTCGCGCGCTACACTTCTCTCGCTCTCCTTGGTTTGCCGGTCTTGTTATATTGTTGTTCTTTTGCTTCAAGATTCAGCCTTCATGTTGCACTTTTGTTCTAACACTTCTGATAAACCTGAGATATAAAATTACACCAAAAGCGTAATCTAATACTTAATATGTTAGAAATCTAAGTAGTGTAAAGGACTTAAAACAACATACGAAAGTGCCTTATCAAATCCCCTACACTTGCTCTTGTTCGTCCCTGAACAATCCGGCTTCCTTACCTCTTGCGTAATGTACGTAATCTGTGCAACTGTGATTATACAACTTGAAACTGATCATGGTAATTAATTCAAACTAATTCACCTCTTTCGTGGAATGCATTCCAATTCGGGTGACTTGCAATTCAAACTTCTTTTGGTACGTGATTTGATTCGCGTTCTTAGGGGTTTCAGAGCTTGCGTCTTTGACGCTTCACTATATTCTTTCTCGGACAGTTGATATACACGATGTTGCACGAGTTTTTATTTTCATTGTTTCGGCCTTTTGAATACTGGTCCGAATCTTTTCTTCCTTAGAACGGTCCCAATCTTGGCCTTCGAATAGAAGCTATGGAACAACGCCCCGCTCTCGCTTCTAATCAGTCGCGCGCAAGTTAGGTTACGCGTTTGCAATTGTGCGCCCCTTCCTGAGCGACTGACTTCAAAATGAAGACGATCTGTTTTCCCGTCTCGTCACGCCAGTAGGGTTTTGCCTTCGACTCTTGCGTGACCGAGCTTGCTCTTTTTCCTTTGCCGCGAAATACCAACCTCCACGGCCACTCATAACCATACAACCGCTCTCCAGCTTTGTCGGTCGACTGCTTCTCTCGGACATTTCTATAAACTCCACATCCCTCTTTATTCCACTCAAGAGTTCACACAAAATTCGAAAAATTGACCAAAAATTAGAATAAGTCATATACGCACAAATTACACAGATGCGCGAGTATCGCACACAAGTTGCGCAGGCCACTGTTTCTCACGCACAATTACCTCTTGCGATTTTTACATGTCAGGTAGTCTAAACTAAAAAACGAAAAAAAATAAACTAACCTAAGATAGATTTACTACCCCCTACACTTAAACAAAAATGTATCCGCATGTTATGCATAAGTAATAAAGAAAGCAGTACGCATGCATGCACATAAATTTTTTGAACCGAATATAAACACATGGGTAAGAATATAGCCAACCACCGATAAGTTATAAACACCATTTAAATCATAACGCCGAATAAAACACATGTGTTTTAAAACAGATAGTTCAAACATTCAACCACTGCAATAGTTCACAACACCGAGTACAACTATTCAAAAGGATGACGTAAATGACCGGGAGAGTTCTTCTATTGGAACCTCACTCTGCAGCGCATACTGTTCTGGGATCGAGTCTCTTGTGCGCCATCCCCTTGGTGGGGTCAGATTCAGATTGGCACCTTGCAGCGCCATGTACTCCATCACTCTCTGGGCGTTGAACACTCAGTGTTCATCAACCTGAAACGGGGGCACAGGTGCGTCACTCCTTTGCGCGCGCATGCTCAGATGTCTTCAGGTCCAACAGTTCGGTTCTCAACCTCCATCCACCGGCATAGGCCTTTCTCCCATCGGTCCAGTCATCCCAAGCCTCTTGGTCAGTGTGTCCATCGAGCAACGCTCCAGGCATAGCGACAAAACCCATCACAGCACCAAACTGTGATGGTCGAGCCTCATAGTACACCCCATGATGCCTATATCTGATCCGGTCACTTAAGCCTTCATAGGAGGCAATGAACTCATACACATCTTCCACGTCCGTGTCCGAGTAGAGGTCTATGAAAGCTCCCCATCCGTGTGAAAGCGGCATGCATTTCTCGTAGAGTCCCATCTCACGGAGAAATTCCTCGTCCACAAAAATAGACGTTTACACGTCATATCTACTGAACATACCATACTTGATATGGAAATCCAACTTCTCCGATTGATCAACAAAAATAGACATTCTCGGCAGCAACTAAATCACGTAAAAAAGTCAGAACTGGTGGGCGTGTTCTGTCACGCGCAACTCAGATTTATATCTGGATATCCTACTACAAAATTGACACACCAATACTCATCCAAATCAACTGAATTTTGAACAGTATAATACCTTTATCGAGATCTACGTGTCACCAGAAAATCACGCGATTTTGGGCTCGGCGGCGGCTTAAGCGGAGGTATAACGGCTAGTTTTTGTGTTTTAGAGAGATAGAGCAAAAATGAAATGTAACACAAATTTCACCACAAGTCACATATTGATAGTGCAAAATGCATGCAGATCATGCGCGAGTTGCTTCTCGCGCGACATTTCACTCTATGCGCTCTTTTGATGTGCCAGATTGTGCGCGAGTTACTTCTCGCGCGCCGTTCATTCTTGCGGCTCTATTCTACCAAACCATCCTGCACAACTTCTCTGCATTCCTATGCGGGTCAAACGTATTGTACTGTGTGCGACCTCGCTCTCTGCTCACCTTATCAGGTGGCTTACCCTTCGTGTTATTCTGGTGCGCCATAGGTCTTCTGTGGTTGGCGCGCAAGTTCTCAGAATCTCTTACTCTAGGGTTGGCTACCTTATCTCGGAACTTCACCTGATTTTCTATGTGTGGGTCGTCGGGTAGCCTGACTCGGTTTATGACATCTAATCGGATCTTGCATTTCTTGTCTCGTAGTGTCACAATACCGCAACCGACGTCAATGCATGCTCGTGCGGTTCTCATAAATGGACGTCCAAGTAAAATAGTTTCCTTAGCAGGTGTATTCGGCTTCTCCATGTCTTCAACATAATAATCTGTTAAAAACGTGAGCTCACCGACAAGTGTCAAGATGTCCTCCACCTTACCCTTTGCTTCGGTCCGGGAATTATCCGCAAGTAGCAAACCAAACTCAGCCGGTTCCAGCAGTCCCATAGACACTGAGGCACCTAGATCAAGCATGCACTCGCTCGCAAATGTATCACCAATTGTGCATGGGACCGTGAACTTCCCAGGGTCTACAGGTTTTTCATGCAAGTCTTGAGCCAGACTCAATTTCAGACTAGCCTGGATGTCGTCTAACATGATATCATCTTCCCGGATCAGCTCGGCTGCGCCATCAGTAACGTGCATGTCAACTGGCGCGACAATAACATCTGGTTATGGCGTATCTACCTTTACCATATTGACACCTCCCTTCGGGTTCTGTATTACTTGAGAGGGCAGATTACTATCACTAGCTTTCAACTCATTTTTTTGCTATGGAAATCCATGTGAGCTGGTTTTCTATCAATTTAAACCGCTTGTCATTATGCTCTTCATTTCTTCGCACGGTCTCAACAAACTGACCCACTATATCTTCCAATGACCGTCTCAGTTGCTGGTTGTTCTGCGTTGGCCCTTCAGCGCGTCAGTGCGGTGGGTTGTAGGAAGCAGCTAAGGTCGCACGCCAGTTGGAGCATTAGGTTGCGCGCGCCAGTCAGCGTGCAGCTTCTGGAAATTCTGCTCGGCTTTCTAACTGAACCCGGTCTCAGCTAACCCAAACTTAGGTTGTCCTTACCTAGTTTGTCCATTGTTCCATCCTCCAATAGAATTCACATCAGCTTGTTCATCGAAGAGAGTGGGACATGCGTCAGTCTGATGTTTTATTGCGTGACAGAACTCACAAGGTCTGATATCGGCGCTCTGCTTCATCATCAATCTTTGCATCATATCTTTAGCTCCTTTTTTTCTCCTATGACATCCACTTGATGCAAAGAACGTGCGCGGTTGTTTTCTAAAGACATTTGACAATCTGAATTCCATCTCAGTTAATTCGTTGAGGAAGTTCTCGACCAACACGTGTTAGGGAAGTCCATGATTATAGCAGTTTGCTTCTAGTTCCCTGAATCGCTCATAGTACTCAGATAATGATTCCCCGTGCAGCTGTTTCAGCGCGGCTAGCTCCCGTCTGAGTAATGAAACCTTAGTCGTAGGATAGAATTTATCCAAAAATCTTTCCTGCAACTCGGGCCATGTCTTTATTGATCTCGGTGCTAGGCCCATCAACCATTGCCTAGCTGAGTCACATAGTGAGAAGGGGAAACGTTCCTCGTGTTTTCGGCATATAGCCTCCACC
>QZGG01004580.1:0-12171 GCA_006409495.1 Sedum album
TATACCTATGGCGCGCCAGACAACACGAAGAGCAAGCCTCCGGATAAAAGAAACAGAGAGCGAGGTCGTGAGCAGTATGATACTTGGGATCAGCACAGGAATGCGGAGAAAGTGCGGAGAATGGTGCTACAGAACAGAGCCGCGCGACTCAAAGACGCGCGAGAGTTAACCTGCGCACAATCTGGCGCATCAGAAGGGACTAACACGCGAGACTTCGCGTTTTCTATTACTCTTCCCTCCGATCATATTAATTATGTTTTATCTACTGATACTAACTCACCTGAATTTATGCCATGCAGGAAAAATGATAATATGGGAGTAGGCAAAAATTCAAGTGTGGGGGAGGAGATCCGTGCGCCATGAGTGCACATTTGCGTCGAGCTAACGACATTAAGCAAAGCACTCGTCGAAAGGTGCGTCGACAACCCTAACTTAGTTTTTTCTCTTTCTTTCTTTTCGTGTTATTTTTTGTGTGTGTTTAGTTTTTGCTTAGTTTTAGTTTTAGTTTAGGTTTTAGGTTTAGTTTAGGTCTTGGGCCCATGTAGTTTTGGGCCATGCATGCATATAGGCTTTTTGTACTATAAATATGTGATGTGGGGTTCATTTTGTGTTACATTTCATTTTCAACTTGTCTCACTAAATACAAAAACCCAAAGCCACCGCCGCTACCGCCCCCGCGCCGCCGCCGCCGTCAACCCAGATTCAGACAATTTTTCAGACAGAACGTAGATCTCAGTGCAGGTAATCTACCGTCAACTTGGAGAAGTTTTAGGGGATCAATTTTGCAGTAGAAATTTTGAGATCTAGATCGGCGTCATACTCGCGCGTGTCCTGTCACGCGCGCCAGTTTGAAATTTTCTGGGTGTGTTTTTGTTGCTGCAATGTCGATTTGCGTGGACCAGTCCGAGAAATTAGAATTTGAGATCAAATACAGGATTTACAGTAGGTGCGAGGTGCTACCTACAGTTTTCGTCGATGAAGATTTCCTCCGAGAGATGGGACTATACGAGGAGGTACATGCAGCTTTCACCGCAACTGGATGGGGAGCGTTTATGGAGCTGTCCTCAGACACGGACGTGGAGGATACACTGGAGTTCCTCGCGTCATATGAAGGTCTTAGTAATCGGATTCGGTACCGCCACAGGGGCGTGTACTACGAGGCCGCTCCATCCCAGTTTGGCGCAGTCATGGGACTCGCGCGAATGCCTGGCGCACAAGTAGACGAACACACGGACCAGGAGGCATGGGACGATTGGACGGACGGCAGTAAGCCGTACGCTGGAGGAAGGAGCCTCGGCACAGACTTGATTCAAAGTGAGCAAACTTGATTCGAACTTTCAAGTGAATGTTTAATCATTGAGTTATGCTATATTACACTATTGGAAGTGATAATGAAGTTATTAGTCATACAATCGACTCATTTATCATGTTCGTAAAGGCTCTAAACACGAACTTTAGAGTAGACTAGCACTTTGTTTCAAAGTGAAGCAAACTTGATTCGAACTTTCAAGTGAATGTTTAATAGTTGAGTTATGCTAATTACACTATCAGATGTGATAATGAAGTTATTAGTCATACAATCGATTCATTTATCATGTTCGCAAAGGTTCTAAACACGAACTTTTGAGTACACTAGCACTTTGCTTCAAAGTTAAGCAAACTTGTATCGAACTTACAAGTGAATCGTTTAATCATTGAGCTATGCTATATTACACTATTAGAAGTGATAATGAAGTGATTAGTCATACAATCGACTCACTTATCATGTTCGTAAAGGCTCTAAACACGAACTTTAGAGTGCACTAGCCCTTTGCTTCAAAGTGAAGCAAACTTGTATCGTACTTTTAAGTGAATATTTAATCATTGTGTTATGCTAAATTTTACTATTAGAAGTGATAATGAAGTTATTAGTCATACAATCGACTGATTTATCATGTTCGCAAAGGTTCTAAACAAGAACTTTTGAGTACACTAGCACTTTGCTTCAAAGTGAAGCAAACTTGTATCGAACTTACAAGTGAATCGTTTAATCATTGAGCTATGCTATATTACACTATTAGAAGTGATAATGAAGTGATTTGTCATACAATCGACGCATTTATCATGTTCGTAAAGGCTCTAAACACGAACTTTAGACTGCACTAGCCCTTTGCTTCAAAGTGAAGCAAACTTGTATCTAACTTTCAAGTAAATATTTAATCATTGAGTTATGCTAAATTACACTTTTAGAAGTGATAATGAAGTGATTAGTAATACAATTGACTCATTTATCATGTTCGCAAAGGTTAAAAAAACGAACTTTTGAGTACACTAGCACTTTGCTTCAAAGTGAAGCAAACTTGTATCGAACTTACAAGTGAATCGTTTAATCATTGAGCTATGCTATATTACACTATTAGAGGTGATAATGAAGTGATTAGTCATACAATCGACTCATTTATCATGTTCGTAAAGGCTCTAAACACGAACTTTAGAGTGCACTGGCCCTTTGCTTCAAAGTGAAGCAAACTTGTATCGAACTTTCAAGTGAATATTTAATCGTCATATTATGCCATAATACACTATTATAAGTGATAATGAAGTGTTTAGTCATACAATCGACTCATTTATCATGTTCAAAAAAGCTCTTAACACGAACTTTAGACTACACTAGCACTTTGCTTCAAAGTGAAGCAAACTTGTATCGAACTTTCTAGTGAATCATTTAATCATTGAGCTGCGCTACATTACACTATTAGAAGTGATAATGAAGTGATTAGTCATACAATCGACTCATTTATCATGTTCATAAAGGCTTTAAACACGAACTTTAGAGTACATTAGCACTTTGCTTCAAAGTGAAGCAAACTTTATTCGAACTTTCAAGTGAATGTTTAATCGTTGAGTCATGCTAAATTACACTATTAGAAGTGATAATGAAGTGATTGGTCATACAATTGACTCATTTATCATGTTCGCAAAGGGTCTAAACACGAACTTTTGAGTACACTAGCACTTTGCTTCAAAGTGAAGCAAACTTGTATCGAACTTACAAGTGAATCGTTTAATCATTGAGCTATGCTATATTACACTATTAGAAGTGATAATGAAGTGATTAGTCATACAATCGACTCACTTATCATGTTCGTAAAGGCTCTAAACACGAACTTTAGAGTGCACTAGCCTTTGCTTCAAAGTGAAGCAAACTTGTATCGTACTTTCAAGTGAATATTTAATCATTGAGTTATGCTAAATTTTACTATTAGAAGTGATAATGAAGTTATTAGTCATACAATCGACTCATTTATCATGTTCGCAAAGGTTCTAAACACGAACTTTTGAGTACACTAGCACTTTGCTTCAAAGTGAAGCAAACTTGTATCGAACTTACAAGTGAATCGTTTAATCATGAGCTATGCTATATTACACTATTAGAAGTGATAATGAAGTGATTTCATACAATCGACCATTTATCATGTTCGTAAAGGCTCTAAACACAAACTTTAGAGTACACTAGCACTTTGCTTCAAAGTGAAGCAAACTTGTATCGAACTTTCAAGTGAATATTTAATCATTGAGTTATGCTAAATTACACTTTTAGAAGTGATAATGAAGTGATTAGTCATACAATTGACTCATTTATCATGTTCGAAAAGGTTAAAAAAACGAACTTTTGAGTACACTAGCACTTTGCTTCAAAGTGAAGCAAACTTGTATCGAACTTTCAAGTGAATCGTTTAATCATTGAGCTATGCTATATTACACTATTAGAGTGATAATGAAGTGATTAGTCATACAATCGACTCATTTATCATGTTCGTAAAGGCTCTAAACACGAACTTTAGAGTACACTGGCCCTTTGCTTCAAAGTGAAGCAAACTTGTATCGAACTTTCAAGTGAATATTTAATCATCATATTATGCTATAACACACTATTATAAGTGATAATGAAGTGTTTAGTCATACAATCGACTCATTTATCATGTTCAAAAAAGCTCTAAACACGAACTTTAGACTACACTAGCACTTTGCTTCAAAGTGAAGCAAACTTGTATCGAACTTTCAGTGAATCATTTAATCATTGAGCTGCTATTACACTATTAGAAGTGATAATGAAGTGATTAGTCATACAATCGACTCATTTATCATGTTAAAGCTTTAAACACGAACTTTAGAGTACATTAGCACTTTGCTTCAAAGTGAAGCAAACTTTATTCGAACTTTCAAGTGAATGTTTAATCGTTGAGTATGCTAATTACACTATTAGAAGTGATAATGAAGTGATTGTCATACAATCGACTCATTTATTATGTTCGTAAAGGCTCTAAACACGAACTTTTGAGTACATTGCACTTTGCTTCAAAGTGAAGCAACTTGTATCAACTTTCAAGTGAATGTTAATCATTAGTTATGCTATAATACACTATTATAAATGATAATGAATGATTAGTCATAAATCGACTCATTTATCATGTTCGTAAAGCTCTAAACACGAACTTTAGAGTACACTAGCACTTTGCTTCAAAGTGAAGCAAACTTGATCGAACTTTCAAGTGAATGTTTAATCGTTGAGTTATGCTATATTACACTATTGAAGTGATAATGAAGTTATTAGTCATACAATCGACTCATTTATCATGTTCGTAAAGGCTCTAAACACGAACTTTAAAGTAACTAGCACTTTGCTTCAAAGTGAAGCAAACTTCATTCGAACTTTCAAGTGAATCGTTTAATCGTGAGCTATGCTATATTACACTCTTAGAAGTGATAATGAAGTTATTAGTCATACAATCGACTCATTTATCATGTTCGTAAAGGCTTTAAACGAACTTTAGAGTGGACTAGCACTTTGCTTCAAAGTGAAGCAAACTTGATTCGAACTTTCAAGTGAATGTTTAATCGTTGAGTTATGCTAAATTAGACTATTAGAAGTGATAATGAAGTGATTATAAATAAAATCGACTCATTTATCATATTCGCAAAGGCTCTTAACAAGAACTTTAGAATATACTAGCACTTTGCTTCAAAGTGAAGCAAAGTTGTATCGAACTTTCAAAAGAATGTCTAATCATTATGTTATGCTATAATACACTATAAAGTGATAATGAAGTGAGTAGTCATACAATCGACCAATTTATCATGTTCGTAAAAGCTCTAAACACGAACTTTAGAGTACACTAGCACTTTGCTTCAAAGTGAAGCAAACTTGATTCGAACTTTCAAGTGAACGTTTAATCGTTGAGTTATGCTATATTACACTATTAGAAGTGATAATGAAGTGATTAGTCATACAATCGACTCATTTATCATGTTTGTAAAAGCTCTAAACACGAACTTTAGAGTACACTAGCACTTTGCTTCAAAGTGAAACAACTTGATTCGAACTTTCAAGTGAATGTTTAATCGTTGAGTTATGCTATATTACACTATTACAAGTGATAATGAAGTGATTAGTCATACAATCGACTCAGTTATCATATTCGTAAAGGCTCTAAACACGAACTTTAGAGTACACTAGCCCTTTGCTTCCAAGTGAAGCACACTTGATTCGAACTTTCAAGTGAATGTTTAATCGTTGAGTTATGTTATATTACATTATTAGAAGTGATAATGAAGTGATTAGTCATACAGTCGATGCATTTATCAAGTTTGCTTCACTTTGAAGCAAAGTGCTAGTGTACTCTAAAGTTCGTGTTTAGAGCTTTTACGAACATGATAAATGAGTCGATTGTATGACTAATCACTTCATTATCACTTCTAATAGTGGAATATAGCATAACATAACGATTAAATATTCACTTCCAAGTTCGATATAAGTTTGCTTCACTTTGAAGCAAAGTGCTAATGTACTCTAAAGTTCGTGTTTAGAGCTTTTATGAACTTGATAAATGAGTCGATTTTATGACTAATCACTTCGTTATCACTTATAATAGTGACGAGCACGTCGTTGAGTGCTGCAAATTTGTCCCTCTCCTCCTTAGTATAGTCTAGGTAAGTCAGGGGTCAAATCCACTGGGAACGGTGAGAAATCGTCTTTTATCTACAAACTAAGATTGGGGTTGTGTGAGTAAAACAAGTAAAAGAAAGAAAATAGGAGCGTGAGTACTACTAGCGCACAGAATAAATACGAGTGTAAACTATAAATGAGAGATGAGCTCAGCTTAGACTTATCACTATGAACTTCTATGTTTATCACGGGTTTTTCTAGGGATCTATGACTGATTGTTCACGCAAGCTAAGGTCCGGTAAAGGCTTAATAACTTACACATATATTCCGGTAAAGGTCAATATGATATTACTACCCAACCTAGCCTAATTAACTGATAAGTGTGCAAATATGCAAGTATTTGTACACTTCTTACGCTTGATTCTTTCTAGTTTTCGACTATTTTGTGAAGAATTTGATACTCTTTTGTGTTTTATATAGATATTATTCAAAGCTTATCAAGGAGAAAACAAAGCCCAAAATGGAGCAAAATGGATCAAAATTTAAGTCAAGTGCCCAAGAGCAAAACCTTACTCTGCTTCACTCAGATTGCAAAAAATCAAGGTCACCGAGCAAGTCCCAAGAGAGTGGCGAGCAGACCAACTCAGCGGGAAGTTTGACCCAAGATGGCCAGAAATCACTTCGGCCAAGCAGAAATTCCTATGCAAAATCTGCTCGGTCGACCAAACGTGCACCCCCCTCGGATGATGCTCAACCTGATCTGCTCAGCCCATGAAAGTTCTGCTCGGCAGACCAGGGCAGGGGATCATACCTGAAGGGATCAAAGGAGTTCTGCTCGGTCGAGGACATAGCTGCTCGGCCCAAGAGTTATCAAGAATTGATACAAGAATGCTCAGTGATTTTTCCTTGGGCCAAGTAGAATTCTGCTCGGGCTGACCAAGAGTAGCTCTGCCGAGCAAAAGTTAGTCTACGGAGGACTAAAGCTGCACCTTGTCCATGTCTGCTCGGCCCAGAAGAAAACAAGTCGGCCGAGCAGATTTTGCCCCAATTATTCTGCTCGGCCGAGGTCAAACTTGCTAGGGAGAGGACCACCGAGTATATAAAGGTTTTGGACATTTCAAACTCGAGGCCTTTGGCCTTTTGAGGGCCTTGACTTTGGACTTTGACCAGCAACCCTAGAATTTTGATTTTTGAAGATCAAGTGTTACTTTGTGGAATTGAAGACTTTGGATTGAAGATCAAGCATCAACCTCTACATTTCTACTCTAGTTTGCAATTTAATTTCATGATTTCATACATTTCCATTGTTATTTCCTTCTTAGTTAGCATGAGTAGTGAGTAGTGATTGGTTAGGGATCCTATGGATCCCTAGGTTGGATGCATGTATTTGGATGATGATTAATTTGTTATGCAATGAATTTTGATATGAATTTTGTGCATTGGCTACATCTATAATATGTTGCACATTAAGTGTTTGTTAAAATGCTTAAGTGTAATTAATTGAACCTAATCAATGACATATGCAATGAAAGTTGATATAGAGTTGATTAGATAGCCTTGCATGAATAATCTACCTTGATCTTGACATGAAAGTGTAGGATTGAGTTAGATGCCTAGTTTACTTGATCTAGGTTATGGTAACTCTTCCAAAATATTGAAAGATTGAGGAAGAGTCCATTACCCAAGGGAGTGCTAACATATTGAAAGATTGAGGCCTCCATTTAAATGAACCTCTTAGTCCTAACATGCAATGAAAGTTGAACTAAGGATTAATGTTCATAACTAGACTAGTCTATTCATTTTCTATTCATTAAATGTTGCATGATTGATTGTCATAACCTTATATGCTATAGCCTAGGGTCCATAGATCCTTGATCACCTTTAGTTTGCATTTTAATCCTTCAAAATATCATAACCTTTCACAAATTCCCCCCAAACTTTTCTTTAGGCATCTCATGAGTAGTATAGACTAGTTAATCAATTCTTACTCATCTCTAGGGATTCGACTCTAGGTCTCCTAGATATAAATTTTGTTTGCCGTGTTAGGGCTTAAAAACTCCACTAAAAACTACACGTCATTAACCATGAATCCGGTAAAGGTAGTGATTAACTATTCTAGTGCCACTCCTATCATTCACTGTAACGTACCTCTGATAGTTTAACGGTAGATAATATAATCTATAATTAGGTCTGCGAGTAAAGGCTTCGCCTAACTATCTGAACTAGTTTTCATGCAAGTATGCTCGGAGTAATAATACTAAACAGGTAATGCATTAAGAATAAACCTCA
Organism: Sedum album; assembly: GCA_006409495.1. NCBI lineage: Eukaryota > Viridiplantae > Streptophyta > Magnoliopsida > Saxifragales > Crassulaceae > Sedum > Sedum album. Next base: position 8,216 of record QZGG01004580.1, read on the forward strand.
AAACATATTATTCATAGGTCGAAGTCTAAACTGAATTCAGAAAGTTAGCTAGACATGCTGAACAAATTCATCTCCAGATTTATATGATAAACAACAAGTATTGAAACTAATACCTTGATGCGCGCGTCGTCAGTTGCGCGTCCCAGTCTTGCACCGGCAGCTTTGCGATTCTATCTTCAAATTCTGTTTTAAGTTGCCTCTCTATGCCTCTATGATTTCCTTTAAGCTCTGTATTTATACTCTTGCCATCTAGGGCAAGAAAATATGTTGGAAATCGTCCTCATCTCAAAAAAATCAGCTTTGGAAATATCTTTATCATCAAAAACCAAACTTAGAAATATTCTTTGCGCGTGATGACATCATCGCTCCGGATTTGTCGCTGATTGCTGATGTCATCATTTCGCTCTGTTCTGCGCGACCCATACTCGCGCGCCACACTGCTTGCACGTTAGTTGGTCTTTGGCTCTTGTCAATTTTGTTGTCTTTTGTTCCGAGATTCAGCCTTCTTGTTGCACTTTTGTTCTAACTCTTCTGATAAACCTGAGATACAAAACTACACCAAAAGCATAATCTTATACTAAATATGTTAGAATCTAAGCAGTGTAAAGGACCTAAAACAGCATACAAAAGTGCTTTATCAAATCCTCCACACTTACTCTTGTTCGTCCCTAACAATCTGGCTTCCTTACCTCTTGTGTAATGTACGCGTGAACATTGGACTTACTGCGCCACATGTTCTGCGCCACTGACGAGCACATCGTTGAGTGCTGCAAATTTATCTCAGCTCTCCTACTAGTATAGTCTTGGTAAGCTGGGGTCGAATCCATAGGGAACGGTGAGAATTCTCTTTTCAACTACAAACTAAGATTGGGGGTTGTGAGTGAAAGTAATTAAAAGAAAGAAAATTGTTGCGCAAGTACAACTGGCGCACACACAGACTGCAAGTACAAAAGATGTAAATAAATATGCAAGAGATGAGCTCGGTTCAGATTCTTCATTATGAATATCTATGTTTATCCTCGGTCACTAATGATACATGACATACGTTCCACGTAGGTTATGGTCCTGTCACAACTTAATAACCTACACATACATTCCGGTCAAAGTCTGTATGATATTATTATTCAACCTAGTCTAGTCAATAACGAATCCGGTCAAGGTAGCTACTGCCTATTCTAGTGTTACTCCTATCATTCACAGTCACGTACTTCTGATAGTTTAACTATAGATAATAGATTCTACAACTAAGTCTGCGGTGCAAGGCTTCGCTTAATTGTCTAACCTAATTATCATGCAATTGAGTTCGGAATAATAATACTAAACGTTAGCATGCAAATTAAGAACAAGACCTCAAAACATATTATTCATAGATTCAAATCCAAACCGAATTCAGTAAGTTAGCTAGACATACTGAATGGATACATCTCAAGAATAATTATATGACAACTAAAATAACAAGACAAATCTGTTTGGTGTGTCGTCAGGCTAGCGTGACAGCCTGCGCGCACGGCTAAGTCGGAATTCTGCTCGGAGCTGTCTGGTCCCTTCTGCGTGCATACATGTGATTTCCATGAATCCTTGTATTTATAGTCTTTTCCTCCTAGGGTTTCCATGAATATATAGGCAAGAATATCGATAGGAAATCTTCATTATCTCTAAAAATCAGCTTAGGAAATATGTAATCTTCCAAAAACCGAACTTAGAAATATTCTGTGCGCGTGATGACGTCATCGCTCCTGATATCTCGCTGTCCACTGACGTCATCGTTCTGCTGTCTTCTGCGCGACCCACACTCGCGCGCCATAGTGCTCGCGCGCTAATGGTCGTCTGTCCTTTGTTGTCAAGTTGTTGTCTTTTGCTCTGAATTTCAGCCTTCTTGTTGCGTTTTTATTCTAACTCTTCTTTTGAACCTGAGATACAAAACTACACCAAAAGCGTAATCTTATACTGAAATATGTTAGAATATAAGCAATGTAAAGGACTTAAAGTAGCGAACAAGTCGGCTTCCTTACCTTTTGTGTAATGCACGTGTGATTGTTGGACTTACTGCGCCACTCGTCTGCGCCACTCACACAACCTGCGCAACTGTGACTATGTAAGACAAAACTGATTTCAGTAATTAATTCAAACCTTGTGTTACCTCTCTTGTGGAATGCATACCAATTCGGATGATTGGGAGATAGTCCTGTTTAAGCACCGGTCACCGAATTCTTCTTGAGTTGCGATTGCATGGTTAATTGTATTCGCTTCCTCTGATACGTGATTGATCCGTGTCTTAGGGTTTCTGTGCTTTAGATCTTTGATGCTTCACTGTTTGTTCACGGACAACTGATAACTTTTGTTGCACACTTTTCTTCTTTTCATTGTTTCGGCCTTTTGAGCTTTAACTTTGATTGAATACTTCTTTCTGATCCGGATCTTGATTCTTCCCTAGAACGGTTTCCAATCATGGCCTTCGGATAGCACCTACGGAACCACGCCCCGCTCTCGCTTCTGGCCAGTCGCGCGCAAGTCGGGTCTCGCGTTTGCAACCGCGCGCCCCTTCTTGAGCAACTAACTTCAGCGAAGACGGTCTGTTTTCCCGTCTCGTCATGCCCTTAGGGTTTTTCGCCTTTGGCATCTGCGTGACTGAGCTTGCTCTTATTCCTTTGACCACAGAGTACCAACCTCCACGAATACTCATAACCATACAACCGATCCTCAAGCTTCTGTTCGGTCGACTGCTTCTCTAGGACGTTTCTATCAACTCCACATCCCTCGTTATTCCACTCAAGAAATACACAAAATTCGAAAAAATTATCAAAAATTCAGAGTATGTCATATAAGCACAAATTAGCACAGGTGCGCGAGTGCGCACACAGGTCGCGCAAGCCAGTGTTTCTTGCGCGCAATTACCTCTTGAGATGTGTTCACATTCGGTTTGTCTAAACTAAATAAAAAAATAAAAAAATTTAATCCTACTCCTAAGATAAATGTACTACTACCCCCCCTGACGAGCACGTCGTTGAGTGCTGCAAATTTGTCCCGACTCTCCTTACTAGTATAGTATCGGCAAGCTGGGGTCGAATCCACATGGAACGGTGGAAGTCTCTTCTCAATCTACAAACTAAGAATTGGGGTTGTGAGTAAAAAGTACGAAGAAAAGAAAGAAACTGATGCGCAAGTACCACTGGCGCACAAACAGACAGCAAGTGAAAAAGATGTAAATAACTATGCAAGAGATGAGCTCGGTTCAGATTTTTCACTATGAATTTCTATGTTTATCCTCGGTCACTAATGATACATGACATATTGTTCACGTAGGTTAAGGTCCTGTCACAGCTTAATAACCTACACATACATTCCGATCAAGGTCCGTATGATATTACTAGTCAATCTAGTCTAGTCAATAACGAATCGGTCAAGGTAGTTAATGCCTATTCTAGTGTTACTCCTATCATTCACAGTCACGTACCTCTGATAGTTTAACTATAGATAATAGGTTCTACAACTAAGTCTGCGGTGCAAGGCTTCGCTTAATTGTCTAACCTAATTATCATGCAATTGAGTGCGGAATAATAATACTAAACTTATCATGCAAGTTAAGAACAAAACCTCAAAACATATCATTCATAGATCAAAACCCAAACCGAGTTCAGTGAGTTTAGCTACTCATGCTGATTGAATACATCTCAAGTATAACTAAATAACAACTAAATAACAAGACAAATCTGAAGTGGTGCGTCGGCAGTCTCGCGTGACAGCTTGCGCGCACGGCCAAATCGGAATTCTGCTCTGAGCTGTCTGGTCCCTTCTGCGCGCATGCCTGTGATCTCCATAAATCTTTGTATTTACAGCCTTGCCTCCTAGGGTTTCCACGAATATTTAGGCAAGGATATCTGTAGGAAATCATCTATATCTCTAAAAAACAGCTTAGGAAATATTAAATCTCCAAAAAACTGAACATAGAAATATTC
>QZGG01004581.1:0-12840 GCA_006409495.1 Sedum album
TGTTCGTCCAAAGTTGTTTATCTCGCAAAATTTGGAGGAAAACCAGCATTGCCTTAAACAGCAAACGAGAACACTACTGGCCTTCCAAACATTACATCTCAGATAAGTCTAGGCGTATTCATTGTGAAGCAATCACAATCCTGCACCTGCATGATGATAGATTTAGTAAGAACTTCATTACTTAAAAACAACACAATTACTACTGCAAAAATTTTCACTCCACTGCATGCAGATGAAAAACCATACCTCAAATCGAAAAACAACAAAAGTAAAAACATGACTATATAAAAATGTGATACTAATATGATCTACATAAAAGTAACTAAACTAACTTGCAAAATGTTTGGAAACTTGAGTAGAACTTGAATTGAGATGATAGATATAATTGAGAGAAAAATTCTACTACATCTATTGCCTCAATTTGCATCAGTGCGGTCAATCTCAGCCACTCATCACTTCATGTGACATCATTTATAACATGACACATGTACGTTTGGGTTTTATTGGATTTGGTGAAATTGATTGCTATTCACTTGCAAAGGATATGGATGATGCTACTTAAAATGATGGGTGATTGAGATTGAATCGCGTATGCAAATTAGGACTAAAGATGCAGTGAAGCACTTCTCATATAACTGAAGCCATGTATGAATTGATTTGCGCTCAATTGCGACCAGGCATAGGTTTGTGATCTTGAGATCTAGGCAAACGATCGGTCCACAAATCTTATTTTTTCAAATTTTATCTTTTTTTGCAAAAAATCAAAGTGCAAACATGCGGTGAAAATGTGCATATAGTTAACTTGAAAATACAAATAAATTAATTTTTAAAATACACATATGTAGGAGGAATCGCAATCAAACTGCACTCCGTATGAATTTGTCCCGACCACAACCACAGCTATTTAGTTCAAAGATATTTTTATTCACAACAGAGCGCACCTCGAATTACTTGTACAAAATTGGGCCGTTTTGGGCCTGGTCGTCAAAATAAATCAAACAGTAGTTAAAGCGGCCGGCAAAGCCGAAACGAGGGTGAGACGTACCGGCGGTGCATCAATCGAGATCGGAAGTGAAACAATGGCGATGCAAACAGGAATAGGGCTATCTAGGATCATATTATTTGCCGGAACCGGTACGGTACTCCATTACATAAAACTATAAAAGCAGATATTCAATCATTGTCTGATTCTGATTCGCTGTTTTTTGATTTTTGCTAGGTTACACCGGTACCGTTTTATGGAAGAACGGCAAGCTTTCCGAAATACTAGCTGAGCTTCAGGTGCGTCAATATTTCAATTTCCGTATAAAATTGATTTGTTTGATTGATGTCTTGTTTACGGTTCTTAATTATTTATATGTTGGTTATTTTGCAGAATTTGTTGAAAAAGACTGGAGATGAATCCGTTGACCCCGCTCAAGAAAATCTTACTCAGCAGGTGTGATTTCGTTGGTGTTTGAAGCAACAAGTGATTTTGAAAGTGATACAGAATTAGCTTCTTCTGAAATTTGAATGACCTCGTTTATGCAACGGTCCCATATATGTGTTTTAGTTACACTTATACTTGTTATAGACTATAGTTACCAGGAAAATAAGAATTGTATAACTTCTTTTGTAACTGTTGTTCGCTGGAGTTATTGTTTCAGGCACTTGATTATTAATGCATTAACATGTTTTTAATTTGTTTTTTATTCTAAACTTGGGCGAAGTTGCTTCATTGTGAATATATATTGGTGTAATGGAAACTTTCACTGTCCTTACCCCCGCTGAGTCAAGACATGATTGTCATAGTTGGCTGATCATACCACATTATCCATTTGATCTTGCAGCTTAAGCGACTGTATAGTGAGATTCACTCTATGAAGTCAAGCCAAGTTACTGTTGTTAGTGGCGGGGGCTCAGGTAACCTTCGTCTAGGTCATTTAAATTATCATTTTGTGTGTGCTACTTAGTTGCTCATAAAAAAATCCCTTCTTAACAGGATCAGATATTATCAGTTATATTCCTACAATTGCGGCAGTTGGTGCAGTAGGTTATGGATACATGTGGTGGAAGGTGCTATTACTTCTAATTAAGTCCTTTGAAGCTAGTAATATAATGAAAACATGATCACTTGAGGCAGCTAACAAGTCTTTTGAATACTCTTTTAGGGTATTTCTTTCAGCGATATGATGTATGTGACAAAGCGCAACATGGAAAAAGCTGTTACAAACTTGACTACCCATTTGAGCCAAGTTTCTGATGCTCTTGAGGTAAGGTTATTTCATCTTAAAGCCATGGGCTACTTGGGTGTTATTTCCAAATGTAGTTTATCGCAGAATAACTAGTTTTTTGCATTTGTTGATAAACTCAATATGATCAGTTTTGGCCTAGTGCAATCGATTAATGTGTCTCTTATTCCTTATAATTTGATTACCTGATATGGAACATTGATTTCTTTGAACAGTCGGCAAAGAAACACTTGACGCAGAGACTCCAAGGCGTGGATGATCAAGTGAAGTTGCAGATAGAGCTTTCCAGAAAAACAGGTGAACAGGTGAGATTGCTACTTACAGCTTAATGCCATCTTCACCGTTGTTGTACTAGATTAGTTTTGTGAGATATAAGATTCAGCGTTCTTGTTTGACTGGAAAAGGAAATCACTAGCATAGTTTTTATTATAAATGCTTGATATTATTCTCTTCTAACAGCGATAGTATAATCTCAGATCGATAGTGTTCAGAGAGAGCTTTCCCAGGTCGGTTGCAACGTCGCTGATATACAGTCACTTGTCTATACGCTGGTTAGTGTAATTCTATTACTTAGCTACATATACATTTTCCTTCTTGTAAATTGTCTATGTAGATGCATACTCTTTTTATTGATGGAATGTTAAACTTTCTACGTGGTCCTTTCTAAAACAAGAAGTTAGTAATAAAATGTCTATAAATGTGGTTATCAAAGCAAATACTACATTGATGTTTCTCGTGCTTCATTTAAAACAGCTAATGGGTCTCTGTTGCCATCCTTTAGATATACTTGGTGCGGTAACTTGTGCTATATTATCATCTAACTCCTTTGCATGCATGCTTCATGAATGCAGGAAGATAAGATGGGAGTTCTTGAAAAGAAGCAGGTGAGGCCTTAACGATTTGATTTTCTGTTAGTGTCGATTGGCAGTTGCCAACGATGCTGCCAACTAAACATATGATATGCCTTGCATAACTGATCCATAATTTGTGCTAACAGGACTTTGCAAATGCTGGGGTTGCATACTTGATCAATTTTGCAAATAGGGAGAGGGCAATTATGCCTAATGACCTACAGGTTGAAGATCTTATACAGTTACCAATTTTTGTCTTCATATTGTGCATGCAACTGTATTAAAATGTGCAGCGTCTCTTGCAGGAACAACTCCAACTACCTGAAAGTTCGAACCCTCGGATGCTTGCCATCCAAGATGCAAAATTCCTAACAGTATTTTACTTGAGCCTGCAGCCTCTATTAACACCTATGTCAACATAGTGTGCCAGGAACTAATGACATGCAACTCTTCTGATGCAGGGTCTCAAGGGACTTATGGATGATTTGGATGATATCAAACCAAGACACCTATCAAGGTTGTTGTCTTTGACTATTTCGCTTTAATCATGTTGATTCCTGTTTCTGCTCACCTGATATAAAAACATCATTGGTCTTCATATGCAGGACCGCGTCATTGAGGGGCTGAGGGAATCCTCTGCGTGGTCTCATGCCGAGGCATATCTATGTACAAATAAGACTGCATTTTTCAGAAGAATGCATATTACCTACACATCTTACCTATATGAAATGATGCAATACATGTGGTTAAATCAACAGTTTGCAGTGTCAAGCAAAAAGACATGTAATTTTTAGTAGTGTTCACTGCTTTCACACGGACACATTCGTCAACACTCGTGCAACATCATCTTACGTATGTACGAACAATCTCATTTTTCTTTCGTTGACAAAAATTCAAGTGGGCTTATAAATGGGCCTACTATGCTTCATATATTATAAATGGCCCAACGAACAATCTCTCCGGTCACATTCAAACTAAAATATTAACTGAATGACTTGTATCGGAAAGTATCATGTGGAACCTCCCTTTCCATGGATCCATGGATCACTCTTTGCAGCCGTTGATTGTATTTTTTGGACGCACCAGATTGTGTCAGCGGATTAATGAAGCATGTGCAACTCACGTGTGCATTTGTCATGTGCATATCTCGTGTGCATTTGTCATGTACAATTACGTGGTGCAATCTGGTGCGTCCAAAAAATGCAATCAACGACTGCAAAGAGGGATCCATGGATCCATGGAAAGGAGGGATTCCACATGATACATTCCCTGACTTCTATATATCTTACTATTAAGTTTAAAATCTCACCAAAAGATATTTTTAATGAAAAACATCATATATAATAAATTATTAATCATGAGCCATATCATCATTTTTGACAGTAACATGCACTGTCAATATGATATGTCGATGTAACGCATTTTGTTGCGGATCGAGTTAGATATGAAGTTGATAAGCTGGAGGCTATACTGCTAGAGTTGATAACTTGTGCGCAACCGATCCACCTGCACGAAAACCATTTGGCCGTAAAACAAACCCAAGGACTTCAGTCCCCAAGAGGGGACACATTTTGTTTTAATTTAAACCATTTTGAGTTATTACTATATATAGTACTCGTATCTTGTTTGAATTCTGATGGTCGATTCAGAAAATATAAATTTTTTGAAAAAGATGTTACTGATAAAAAAATCTTCGTAAAAGTAAAAAGTTTAAGCTATATTTATAATTAAACTAAGATGTCGGCCAGCAGCTACATCTAAGTTTGATTTTGAAGTTTACTATATTTCATATGACCTAAAATCTCAATCAACATATATCAATCTTTTCATTTAATTTAACTGGTTATAAACATCCCTGTCCCACCAATTTTGAGCCACGCACGTAAATATAACCAACCAGCAAGCTCCAACTTACACCTTTTGTCTTTTATTCCATGTTAATTATTAGTTTTTGCATCTCTCAAATAATGTTTTTGATACGCTGTAACAACAAGCTTTACAAAGTGTGCATGTCGACAAAATTAGTTATTCTATATGGGTAATGGTGATAGTTTTCTCAATATGTACTACTTTATTTTGGAGTGTTATATGATCTGTCATAACCTGGTGATACTTGAGTCAAGTTGAGAACTTGAAATGGGGCACGCACTTCTTAGATGCATGAATTTATATTTCATCAAATGTTAAATAAATGGTTTAAGGATGTAACTGAGGAATGGTCAGAAGAAAAGTGGTTAATGATTTTGTAGATAACTTGCAAGATTGATGATCACATGCCATTGTCTATGCAGCCCTTAAAACATGGTTGGAAAAACTCTATCCTGAAGTAAAGGAGAAGATAAATCGAACTCATGTGCATGATTGCAATCAGTACCGCAAGAGATAGAATTTGTGACAATAGACTAGCTGCTACTTGGCATGTCTGATCAATCAAAACCCTATACACATCTAATCACTATATAATCATTGAACATGCAATTTGATTTAACTTCGGTTGGAACTACATCTACGTGCAGGTTTGGTAGATGAAATTAAGTGAGAAACTGAAAACAATAGTGAGTAAACCTAGCTAGTTTTTCTTGGGGTAGTTTGCAACTTGCAACTGAATAAAATGAGCATCATATTGCTGGAGTTTCAGTCTTTATATAATATGTAACGTATGAATTTGCATATGTAGACAGAGAGATATTTGTTGGTTAATTTTTTTGACAGTAAACATGATCAAAAAGATTTATTTTTCATAACTTGGATAAACGATTATCATAAGGCACAATTATGGTTGTGATAGGGCACAATTTAGGTATAAGCTTGTAAGTTTGGTCCAGGATTGATTTAAGCAGCCATTTTAGTCTTTAAGAATGAGACTTGGAACCATTCAAAAAAAAGTACAAAAAATCAAGTAAAAATCTCTGTCGACTGATATCAAATTTCGGAAACTAAATTGAGGCCATAATTGCACCTTGAACTGAAACTCGTGATATGTAGTTAGGACTTGACACGCTACATATATAGATCGTTTTCGGATAATGGATTATAAATAGTCATCCATAATATTTGGTAAGTGAAAATTACTAGTCGAAATTGAACTTCACCATTTAACAAATGTAAGAAAAAAGGTACAGTGCTTACTATACCTTTGAGATTAGGCAAGCCAACCAAATGTTTTATGTATGATCGATATCTACATATCATTTTTTACAAAACATTATGTAACAAAATGTTATAGTATAATATTTCATTTGAGACAAGTAATGTTATTATCAGTAGTATTACATTATGTTTTAGTGCATGATTTAAAGTGTTATACATTTCCACTTATATAATATGAGATTGGATCATGTAGATCCATTCTTTTTGATAGATTCATGAATCCTACTTTGCATCCGTTGATTGCATTTTATCAGTGCACCAGATTCTGGCAATACATTAATGAGACTTGTGAGTTGCATATGTTTTACACGTGACATGCATATGACGAATGCAATGACGTGGTGCAATCTCAATCATTAATAAAATACAACCAACAAATGCAAAGTAGGGTTCACGAATCCATCAAAATTGATGAATCCACATCATACAACCTCCGCATAATATAGTATCAACAGATATTTTCATGGAAATCTTTTATATATTATAATAATGAAAACAAATGATTTCCAAGTTGATGGTTTCAATTATCTGAAATCAATCAGTGTCACTTACCAAATAATTTAATCATTATGTAGTTCTGAATCTCTCCTATAAAAGCCTATTCCATGCAACACAAAACAAGTCACCAACCGATACTCAATCATTTTAGTTTCTTGATAGCCAAACTCCCATCTCCCTCTTCCACCTCAACAAACTTAAACACCACCACCAGAGCCGATAATATGATGCCAAAGCCGCTACATCCGCCACCTCAATACACGTTAGTCCGAGACAAGAAGTTGGGAAAGAATAGCTATGAGTCTAAAGCTAAAGGAGTCTCCATCTCTGCTTCGGTCCTTAGTATTCTTGTGTACATTTCAGTTTTTTACATCTTTAACCTCTCCCCATCCCTAGTTTTCAACAGCTCAAAATTCTGGTTTATCCTCAGCAACACACTAATCATCATAATAGCTGCGGACTATGGATCATTTTCGTCGTCTTCTGATAGAGTTGATGATCCTTATGATGAGTACGTTGCAAAGTCACGTCAACCCTTGTCTGCTAGTTATCATCAACCCTATTATCTTAACAAAGTACCAACAGTAACACCATCACCCCTTCACATCAAAAATCCACATCTTGATGAAGATGATGTTGTGGAAAAGAATATGATCATCTCCTCGTCTGTTGAAACAATAGAAGAAGAGGTTACAAAGGAAATAGGTGTTGTAGATGATCATTTATGGACATTTCCAACTCAAGATACTGTTTGGGAGTCAATCTCTAAAGAAGCGGACGATAAGGTTCAGAATACATACCATAAAAATATGATCATCAACCATTCTGATAATATTAATGATCGTAGGAGAGTGAAAAAATTCAGGAGAACAGCATCCGAAAAACTACCATTAGCTACGCATGCAGTGAAGAATGAGAGAAAGAATGTGATCCACAGATGGGAGAGTGAACGGCATGATCCCCTAATAAATGCTGATTGTAATGAGATAGATGAGGACAAAGAACAGGATGGTGTAACGGCGGGAGATGAATTCGCTACCATGTCGGATGAAGAACTTAATCGGAGGGTAGAGGAGTTCATTCAGAAGTTCAATAAACAAATTAGGCTTGAAAGAAGTATCAACTATTAGTTTGCACCAAAGTTTAGACTGCGTGCATAATGAGAGTTAGACATGCATGCAATTTTCAGAACTTGTTGGTGTTTTATGTTGTGAGTTTACTACTTGCTTATATAGTTGATCATATAATCATGAGTACGATGTTACTTTTTGTTTTTGTGATATTTCAAGCTTCATCGTTCACGTCTTGGTCAAACTATTAATTAACCATAAAAGAGTAGATGCGCTCCATTGGCCCAAACTTAATGAGCCCAACTAATATATTGGGCTTATAAACCGAGGCCTAATTAGGGAGAGGATTAAAAATAAATTGCTGGAGTTAATTGCACTGTTTGTTTAATTATTAGGGTCAATTCATCTTGGTCTTAAGTATAGAGATTGGAATGTAATTGTTGTCACATAATAAATAATTGTACGTTCTTTTCTCTCTAATAAATAAAATTGAGTTTCCCCGGGTCCAAACCCTACAATTAATCTTATTGTTTCGTATTAAGGTTTTTCTTTATTATATGTGTTAGCGATTAAGGTCGGAGTTCAAGCCCTCCTCAGTGCATCTCCGCTTTGAATCTGGAGTTTGTCCATCTTTGATCAAAAATTTACGCCCCTATCTGAAAACCAACTCAACAATTATATCTTACTAGTAGTTTGGTGCACAATTATGTGCACATAATTAATTTAAATATATTTAAAATAATATGGAATAATATGAATTTTATCTAATATGGAATATTATGAATTTTATCATTTTTTATACTAAACCAGTAATTAATAACTTGAGTAAGGGTAAAATTGGGATGTCAATTGTGGCTTCAAAAAGAAATCGTCATGCTTAAATAATCTTTGCCATGAGTTGACAAGTTTCAAATGTTGGGTTATTTTCTTGTCAGTCTCATGTTACTACACACAATGAGAAGACGAGCGTTCTCCACAACATCCTCAGTGCATAAACCCCACCTCAACTACAAACCCTTACAGCCCAAAACCTTCTTCAGCGGGTCCAAAGATCCGATCATAAATCGACTCTGCAGGGACAAGAGATATAACGAAGCCATCTACACACTAACCAATCAGGAACGCTTGAAAGAAGCCGTTGAAATATTGACTACTTGTGTACGAAACCCAAGTTCTCATCTTTATTCATCATTGTTACTGCTATGTATTCAGAAACGAGCTCTGCATGAGGGTATGTTGGTTCATGGACATATGAGGGAATTAGAATTGGAGCCTCGCGCTTTCTTGTCCAACAGGGTGTTGGAGATGTATGCAAAATGTGGGAGCATGGAGCTTGCACGGAAGGTGTTTGATGAAATGCCTGAGAGGGATTTGTGTTCTTGGAATGTTTTGGTTTCGGGTTATGCTAAGGTTGGGATGCTGGATGAGGCTCGTAAGGTGTTTGATGGAATGGGAACAAGAGATAGTTTTTCATGGACTGCTATGATTTCTGGTTATGTGCAGAATGAGAGGGCTGTGGATGCTCTTGAGCTGTATAGGGTGATGCAGTGTGTTGAGGGTTGTAGAAGCAATAAGTTTACAGTTTCCAGTGTCCTTTCGGCTGCTGCTGCTTGTTCTCGGTTTAGCTCTGGTAAAGAGATTCATGCCAATATTATTAGAATTGGGTTGGATTCGGACGAAGTTGTCTGGAGCGCGTTGTCTGACTTGTATGGTAAGTGTGGGAGTCTTGAGCAGGCTCGTTATATTTTTGACAAGGCATCAGGTAAGGACATTGTGTCATGGACTGCGATGATTGATAGATACGTTGCAGACGGAAGAAGGGAGGAAGGGTATCAACTGTTTTCAACCTTAATGGAATCTTCCATCCAACCAAATGAATATACATTTGCTGGAGTTCTGAATGCTTGTGCAGGTCATGCTGCAGAAGATATCGGCAAACAAGTACATGGATATATGATGAGAGTTGGATTTGATCCATTGTCCTTTGCAGCTAGTTCCTTAGTGCATATGTATTCCAAGTGTGGAAATATGGAAAATGCAAAGCGAGTTGTTCAGGATTCAAAGAGTTTAGATTTGATATCTTGGACTTCATTGATTACTGGCTATGCACAGAATGGCCAACCAGAAGAGGCATTGCGGACTTTTGAATTGTTGCTAAAGTCAGGTTCGAAGCCTGATCACGTCACTTTTGTTGGTGTTCTTTCTGCATGCACTCATGCTGGATTGGTTGATAAAGGGCTAGATTACTTTGATTCGATTCAGAAAAAGTATGGATTGGCCCTTACTGCTGATCATTATGCCTGTGTGGTTGATATGTTGGCTCGATCCGGGCGATTCAAGGAAGCTGAAGATATTATAAGCAGAATGTCAATCAAGCCTAACAAATTTCTGTGGGCTTCATTACTTGGTGGTTGTAGAATTTACGGAAATGTTGATCTTGCAGCACGATCAGCTGAAGCTCTATTTGAAATAGAACCAGAGAATCCTGCCACCTACATCACTCTTGCTAACATTTATGCTAAAGCAGGTAAGTGGAGTGAAGTATCAAATATAAGAAAAATCATGCATGATAGAGGCTTGATCAAGAAACCTGGATTGAGTTGGATTAAATTTAAGCGGAAGGTCCATGTGTTCTTGGTTGGTGATACTACGCATCCCAAGTACAAGGAAATATATGATTACCTGGGGGAGCTTTCAAAGAGGTTGAAAGAAGAAGGTTATGTCCCAGACACTAACTTCGTTTTGCATGACGTAGAGGAAGAGCAGAAGGAAGAAAATATTATATATCATAGCGAAAAGCTTGCAGTTGCTTTTGGACTTATTTTTACCCCTCCAGGAACGACCCTTAAGGTTTACAAGAATTTGAGAACTTGTGTCGATTGCCATAACGCCTTAAAGTTGATATCCAAAATTTCAAACAGACAAATAGTTGTGAGAGATTCAAATAGGTTCCATTGCTTTGAAGATGGCAACTGTTCATGTAAAGATTATTGGTGATTCGGATGGAGTGAAAGAAGGATTTCTGATTGAGAGCAGACACCAAGAAATTTCAACACATAACCAGACTAAAATTTCAAGGATGGTGTTAATATTGAAGCACCGCAAGTTTCTTGGGCCCCGAGCAAGTTGTTGAGGTATACTATTTTTAACCATCATACCTAAATTTATTAAGTGAGCTAGTTGTCTTTTTTGTTTTACTTCATCCATCTGATAATTGTCATAAACTGGAAAATAGTTTCTAGAGGTTCGAACAAAGTCACATCCGCTGTTGAGGTGCCGGTTGATGTATGAGTATCATGTTCTCTTGCTTCATATATCAGTATGTACATAAAGTCCTTAGATACTAACACCTTCTAATTTGTGCAATAGGAAGCAAGACACAAAACAGCATCGGGAGCTCAAAATATAGGTGAGGGTGGAGGTTAGAGGTAAACTACATGATTAATCATACTTGACCTGCAGATAGAAAAGAACAGACAAACCAAGGTACCAAGCTGGCCTGCCTAAAAAAACTATAGATCCATGCTTCAAAAGGTAGGGTATTAGACCATGAGGTAGGACTGAGATCTTGAACCAGCAGTGTTGGTTTTAGTGGTATATGGTACCAATGACACAAGTTTTTTACACTTGGCCAAATGTTTTCTTCCTCACTTAGAGTAAAGAGACAGAAAGCAGGATGGGGCTATTGCAGAAAAGGGACTCATGATCTTATGCTCCAATCTAGATCCACACATTGCAGCCATTTCGCTTTGAAGACTAGCTCAGTGTTCGGATATAAAGAAATGTCTTGGAGTTCAACTTTATGAATAAATGATTAGGCTCTGGAGGATCTTTGAGGCAATTGGTTAGCTCATAAACTTTTTCAGTGAAATCCTTATCTTTTAAGTTGCACCAGTTATACGGCATACACGTCAGTCAGCCACCAATGATGCTGATACAGATCATGTAAACTGGTTATACTTCTTGCATCTTCTGACACACATGTCTTTTTATATTACTGGAATTGCGAATGCTGCTGCTTTAATGGGATGGCCTTCATCTCAGGCAACGTTCCGTAATAAGTGACATGGATAAGAGCCGGGACTCTACTCAATGTTGCAGAGTTGGCGAAACGGATAAGTTTCGGGACCTGCAAAAAATGTGGTACTAATGAAATGCTGGCAGACATGAAACAGAAGACATCAACCCTTAATAATTTTGATGGTAACTGCTGCCCTGATCAACAGGGAAAAGTTTGTATCCTCCGGTCCCTGATTAGCTATGAAAAAGTCGAAAGCCGATATCATCAAAGGAGACAAAAACTTGACTCTGATAATGCTGCAGTCATTATTTTCAAGGCCACGGTTGATTTGGACTGAAGATGTGATTTATTCCTCACTTGCCAGTATATAAGTATTGGTCATTTTTATCATCTACATAAGTCATCTTATCCAGCTTCTTCCTTTTGATCTTTCAACACTATTCAAAAACCTCTTTCTGCACAAAAAATGGGAAGTTCAAGAATAGCCAGGTTTGCGACTGAAGTGGCTCCTACGCAGTTTGTAACCGTGATGAGGCAGGGGGCCAAAAAGATGTTGGACACCATTCCTGAAGAAGAAATTAGTACAGCCACAGCCTCAGTTACATCAAGCAAAAGTGGTGCCTCTCTCGTGTTGGTACACCCAACAAACCCATCTTTAGTGTCATTGGGCGAGATAGAAAGCCATAGAATGAATGGTGGCTCAAACCGGTTTCTCAAGGGAATTCACAAGTCCTCCGCCTTTTTCGGCCACTAAACTAAATGATAGCGTGAAGGAGCTGCCGATTTCAAGGCAGAAAAGAAAAGAGACATGCTGTGTTGGTTATCAAGACTCAAAGAGTCTTGTTTGTTATGTAAATCTATGTTGTCCGCTGGTGCTTTGCTTCCTGCCAAAGGTTCAGCTGAGACTTAACTACCACAGTCTACCTAGTTAAGTGTATAAATCCGTAGAGAAGTGTTGATGCCATTTTGAGTTGGACTCAACTACAGCTTTTAAGTTAACCAATTGCCAAGTCTGTTGT
>QZGG01004582.1:0-12868 GCA_006409495.1 Sedum album
GATCTAGTAAGCCGATCTGTCACATGCATGTAACCGGGGAGGTAAGAGGCTGCTGATGAGATGAAGATCGGCCACATGCATGATGATGACGGCGGCGGCCATGGTGGAGACGGCGGCTATGATGGAGACTACCATGAAAAAGGAAAGAACAAAATCAAAACTACTCCTTGGGGTGGGCAGAGGAAGTAAAATCCATCATCCATGTAGGAGGGATTTTACTCCTCCACCCCGGAGCAAGGAGGCTGATTGAATGAAAAAGGAATGAAATAAGAGAGAAGACGGAGAGTTTGAGAAGAAAGAGAGAATTGCTTTCTTCAGATTGGTAAGTTGAGAAGTACTTAAGATGCTACAAAATATTGAATTTGAGAAAAAAGCTGTCAAAACACTTATTTATTCCTTGAATTTGTAAATGAATCTGAAATGGAACTCTAAGATGAAATTTGTACCATATATAACATCTTCTCTTAGAGATTAGCTTTTGAAGCAGGAATGCTTTGTTCATAAGTGAAGAAGTTTTCCGGATCGACCGCGCTTTTAATCCGCATCAGTCGTTGAAAGTTACTCTTGAAGTACTTGAACCCGAACTCCTTGTGCCCTTCGTCGTTCGTGCCGATATCAATATCTCTAGTTTAGAAAGCCTCCCTTGGAGAGTTGGAAACATAAGGTGTCATAGTATCATACAGTTCATTAATAGCTTTCAAATAATCAGTTCCATCTGTTTCATTTTCCAATCAGCTGAGTACTGAATTTTCCACAAGTTACCAGCTCTGTGTGGGAATGGAGTTGCACTTGGTGATATTTCCGCCATTTTTCCTCCGTAAGGATTAAATGCCATACTGGCTTTTCCTTCTAATTCGGTAAGTTTTTTCATGATAACTTCCAAGCCTGTTCGAGGGATTGCCCGTTGCACGTAGTCTGACTTTCTTTTTAAGTAGGAGGAGAAGGGTGGAATTCTTTGGAGGAGGGCCTCTGTCGATGCGTTAAGCGGTACGCCGTACCAGAAGAAGGTAGACTTGATCCAGCTTGTCTCGATGCAGTCCTCCTTTTTAAGACCCAAAAGAGGGAATTTTTTTGTCAGAATTTGCAACAATGTTTCTCCATTTCCTAGGAACATTCCGATGAAAGTGACCGAAGAGGTACCATTTTTCGCATTGAACATTGCTCTGATGAAAATCTCATCTTCTAGCTCATCAGAAGCTGTCAACTGCTGCCACTGGTCCACTGCATCCACCGCGCCTTGTTCTACCGTTTTGATCACTTTAAACACGGTCGTGGTTTCAGGCACGCGTACGAGGTTGATCTTCCATCCTAAGACCACCCCGAAACTTGCAGCCCCTCCTCCTCTAATAGCCCAAAACAAATCCTCACCCATTTCCTTCCTGTTTAAGATCCTTCCATTCACGTCAATGATCACAGCATCAACAATGTTATCAATCGAAAGCCCGAATTTCCTCATGAGATTACCATACCCTCCACCAGTGAAATGCCCGCCGGCCCCAAGAGTAAAACACACGCCAGCCGGGAAGGCATGGACATTACTCTTCTTCGCAATGCCGTAATAAAGCTCGCCGAGCGTAGCACCGGCCTGGACCCAAGCAGTCTCGGTATTCATATCAATAATAATGTCACGCAAATTGGACATATCCAATACTACAAATTTAACTTGAGATACATACGAAAGGCCTTCGTAGTCATGACCTCCGCTACGGATTCTAAGTTGCAAAGAATTCTTCTTAGCACATAAAACCGCAGCCTGGACGTGTGCAGGGGTTAATGGAGTGACAATAGCTTCAGGTTTTGGTGTACTCGGCTTTGCGAACTGGAGATTTCTGATGTAGGATTGAAGGACTGATGAATAGTTGGCATCTTCGAGAGTGTAAAAGAATTTGTTACCAGGATTGTTAGAACCACTGGCCGAGTTCAAACATTCGACGAACGGGGAGGAACCGGAAGCATCGGGGAAGAAATCGTGAGATAAATATGAGGAAGCATGAGATTGGAAAATGATGGATGCTGTGACAAGCAGCAGGAGAGGCAGAGCAGTTGAAGAAAATGACTTCATGTTTTATGGTTCTGAAAAAACAGGTGTTGTGAAAATGTTGGAATATGTATACTTTTATAGTCAATGTGTCGATTCAAATCTTGAATGATTTTCAAAATGTTTTAATTATCACAAAATCACAATTTATTTCCTGACTTTAAATTTATTTACTTTTATTATTATTTCTGATTCTGATTGAGAGAAAAATAGTAAAAAGTGTATTTTTAAAAAGCATCTGCAGATCTTGTATATGATTTTTGATAAATGATAAGGTGGATTTTACTTGATGCAAATCGTGCAGATACTCAGAATATTTTCTCAGTAATATTCATGGATTTGGGCAGTAATGAGTTCGGAAAAGACCATCAAATTATTTTTGTGAGACTGAGGGATATTATTGTTGATTTCTATTAATTTAATAGTTGATATTAATAATCATTACTCTCAACTACCCTTTATTTTATAAATTTCAATCACCTAATTTAATTTTTAATTTAATTTAATCTCAACCGCTAAATTAATCAAATCAACGCTTGAGATTATGTCTATTAACTCACAAATAATACATATCACTCCATAACTTAACAACTTTGGGAATATAAAATATTCATAAATAGGTTTATTATTTTCAAGATTTTGTATTAACAAATCTGAATTTATTGCTTGGTTGGAAAATATTATTTACCATCAATGTTCTTAATCCAATTTTCTACTATAAAGAAATCTCTAGTTGATTTCTCATTTCAGTTTGTATTTTTTGTTGTTATAAATGTGAAACAATTCTGTACTGTTTATACTTTTTGCATTTAAAAAAATATTATCAAGAATTTATGCATTTTCGAACAATCTTCTGTGATAATATACTAGAACAACAAATTCTGCACTGCCTGCATCGCCTCGAGCATGCCTCAAATTCGAAAAAAGCAGGCAGTGCAGAATTTGCTGTTCTAGTAATCTGAATGGTTACTTCACGTCAAATGTTTCCTTTATTTCCGAATATTGTTCCTGTCCTACATTGACTCGAGCATGCCTCATTCATGTTACTTTTAGTGCATTTCGACTTCTTCATACTTTTAAGAGTACTCTCTTTGACAGCTACATTTTCACAATCAGCATACACAACTTCTTCAAGACATTGCTTGTCCCCAAAAAACTACAAGCTATACCGACTGCTGTCTTGCTCATTTTCTTCCTCAAGACATTTGCCTTGTTATACTTTGCTTGTTCTGTCGGAAATCTAACTCTGGTTTGAGCTGCAAAGCTGCATTACTCCTTAATTCGCATTAGCTCCTCCACTACTGCAAGGGGTTCTTTGCCGTAATCTCTTGCTTCTACTTAGCCTGCAAAAAATTCACAAGAAGAAAGCCTGTTAATAATGTTTAAAGATAATGGCATGACATTCTATAAAATCTAAACCTGCAGCTGTTCAATTGATAGCATGCTTTATGAGATGAAACTTTGAAACCCCAAATGGATCGAAATGCCCTCCTAGTGAGAACCACTTCACAGACTATACAACACCCCAAAAACTTTCGGGTCTAGTACACTTATTCCGCATACCGCCATTCAAATTAGCCAAGTAATTGCTTTAATTATAATTTATCAACAAAAACGCAATTTCCAATCAAAAAAATTATATAAACGAATTTAAGCTACGTATACCTCTGAGTTCAGGGTCCCTGCAAAACTTGGACTGAATTTACAAAAAAAAGGTTTAAAATTAATGTTTACGTTCATTTGACAAAATGAGTCCAGCTTCGGATCCACCTCATTCAGTCAGTAGTGAGTAGTCTAACCGAATCGTTATCACGCACAACTTTTGACAGTGGAAATTTAGCTCTTTGGCAGCCAAATAATCAGTAGCTTTGTTTCCGATATAACAGTAGATTTTTAAAACTTGAATAACATAGATATGCATGCTAACCTTTTTCTAAATGATGCATGACAAAAAGTCATTTTCTGGGCCTGCTCTGCGCACCTTGAATTACCACCTCTCGAGTCTGTGATCCTCTTCTTCTCTGCAGTAACTTCCTCCTGAAACTTGTTCTTGTACTTCAACCAAGTCAACAGTCACTTGAAGGACCTTTTCCCTCCTCGCAACTTCCAACCGTGTTCAGATTTTATTACATTCATCGTTTCATCTTTAATCCCCACCCCAAATATGCACTTCCATTATCAAGACGTCTTACAACAGCATTGATTAACCTGTCCACTTTCCTTCCTCAGGCGCTGCGCCTCTTCCATTCTTTCCATCCACACTATTTTCAGTTCCGCCAAGTCACACCTAAGCTTTCTAGCTGCTTGCATAGCCCTTACTAGACATGGGCTTTACATATCTTATATAAAACATCGCATTCCCAAACCAATGTCAATGCCAACGTCAAGCTGGTTCATCTCAAGGTCACAATCTTCCTTCATCTCATCTTCAGTCATCACTACATCAACACTCACTATTCTAATACTCAACAGCATACGCACAGATGGGACCTAACCAACAGATTAATCACCAAAATTAGGGTTTCCACAACTACGAAGCCTCCATTTCCTAATCCACAACGCCCAAACCATCACCAAATTAGGGTTTGGACCTTTTGAACTTTATCAAGAAAAGCAGAAAGGGTAATTTGGGTACTTTCGGCATTTTCATAAGGACCTATTTCAATTTATTTAAATATATCAAAAATAAAGAAACCATCCGCCATCCAGATTCACGCGCTAGGGCTTTCAAATTAGGTCTGAATCATTTCGCGAAAAACGGTAAGATGTTTCCAATTTGATTTTTCTGTTTTTACTTCAATTTTTATGGATTTTTTTTGTTTGTGAAGTGAATTGCTGGTTCTTAAGAAACCCTAAACCCTGAATTTTTGGGGATTTTTAATGCGGTACTGTATGGAGTTGAAGGCTTTGGAAGTGGGGATTATAATGGTTAGGAATTAAGAACTCAGTGATTGATTGGTATTTGAAGGTTCCGTTGTTTACGAATTGAGTGAAGTTTTTGATGTTAAGTTGAATGTGTTGCTGGCCGGAAGTTAGTAGTCTCTTCTAGTGTAAGTGTTTGATTCTGGCTCAGTCCATTCTTTAAAGTTAATTATCAAAAAGCATAGACTTTCTTTAGGTTGTTCCTTCAGATTCTGAGCTATTGTGTCGACTGACACGACGGTAGTAGATAACTTCACATACATTGGACTGCGCTTCATGCATACTAAGGACATGGTATGCTATTGTTGTTTGTATCCATTTTATATTAGCTGGAATATGCAACGTGTTATCTGTCGACTCCCTGGTGTAAGGCTGTAAGCTTGGTCAATTTTGGTTCGAGCTTCTTTATTTCCCTCTTTTTGCTAGTTCATTTGAGGTTTGTTTATGCTTTAGAATATGAGGAAACTACCTTTAAATTAAATTGTTATTAATTTTGTTGTTTATTTTTTCTTGTTCATGTTTCTACGTACCCTAAATTTTGGCGTTATCAGTTTTCTTCGTACGAATTTCTTATGTCTATCATTCATTAGGTCGCCCAGCTACCTTAATCATTTTCTCAAATAGGTTTCTCTATTTTGAAATTTTCTCTGCTTTTGCTTTATCAACCTAAAATTTTACTGTCTCAACTAAATATGTGACGATACGCACATCAATTGATTTTACAAATTTTATGTGCTGAATATTTTGTTAATCTGAAGCTAGAACTAGAACAATGGTGAGTTGTAGTATAAAAAGGAAAATTTACCTTAGGCCATTTTGTCTGGTGTGTTGAACCAGTTGCAATTAATATATGAAGAACTACTCCATACTATTCAGTCGAGAAATTATGTGATCCACGAAAAAGTTACTTTGACTTGATACATATTAATATTGTCATAGAAATTAAAAAGACATGAGTTGATTTATAGTAAAGAGTTAGGTATCAAGAATTTGGAGTTTGTTGTAAACATGTTATTTGATTTGGCTGCTATTAATTCATCACATATAGTAGCATAAACTAGCGAAAGGTATTTTTATGTCATTTATGAATGAACAGAAATATAGCATATGTGTGGTTTAACAAATGTGAACTACACATGATTTTGGGTTTATTTGTATAACCTAAATATACGATATAGATATTGATCCGAATCTCTTGTAGCAGATTCCTATTATCAAGATGGAAGATACAAAAGGCAGTGATGATGTATTGAATCAACGCCTTAAGAACCGAGAGCGCCAACGCAGGTACAGAGCCAGAAAACGCCTAGAAGCAGACACAACAAATGCTGAAACAATAACACAGGCTCAAGAATTTATCCATGCGCAAGAAGCCCAACGAGAAAAAGTACAAAAACAACTATCACAGGCTTTGGCCAATGACACCTCCCGCATCTATTGTAAGCGAAAGTGGAAAAAAGATGCCAGGCTCGCTTATATATCCAAGCAACGAGCATCTGGTTCCTGTAATTCAGCTAATTCACCTGCTGGGTCGTCCCATGAAAGTGAAGCACTTCAGTTGCTACTAAATCTGAGAGGTGAATCCTTATTTGGAAGCGGGTTACATTGCAATAATCCTTCTAGTCAGGTTGAAATTGGAACAAAGACGAGTGCACCTATTCGCCGAAAATGGAAAGTAGAAGCCAGAAAAAAACGAAATAAAGGTAGATGTCAACCCTAGTCCTGCCTTTGCTTGTTTGTGAATATTTTAAACTGTTGTCAATTTGATTGGGTCTTTGCATCAATCCTAAACCCTGACCTTCCAAGCAGCCCTTGCATACTCTTAATGTTACATGTTAACAACTTCATATGTTTATCATTATAAGCCCATTGTTGGATGCAGGCAGTTTTAGCTGCACCAGGCACGTGGCTGATTATTTAGCCATTGAAACACAATGTTTGGTTACCTTCAGGATGCACATGGTATCTGGTTTACTATCTGCAATGGGATTGCTGGCATTGTTTTATCGGAAAAGTGGAGTTTCTGAATCTTTGGTCATATGGAATGCTGGTCCATTTTTGGATACCAAAAGCTACAGCTCTTGCTATTCCAGACCAACTATTCCAAGAAGATTTATCTTATCAGCTTATTTTAGGATAGTCTTACTGGCTCTTTTGCGCATTTAGCTTAAACGAGCTAATGGCCTAAATTTAAAGACATCCTGATTTGGAACTTGGCTTATGACATTACTCAGTTCAGACCAAACATCATGTTATATTGGTAAGCATGTATTATACATTGTGGGGCAAAGTTTGTTAAAGTGGATTACATTTGTTGGGTAATCATTGTTGATTATGAGCAGATGCAAGTAGGGAACTGAGATGCTCACTGCTGATTAGAACTTAACTTCCATCAAGTACATGTGGAATGCGTTACTCTTGCAAAGTTTTTACAAACCAGAAAGGGGATACCTAGGTCACATGTTTAACGCTAAAAAGAATAAAAGACCTCACTGGGGCGATCGTCTTCGCCACACGTCCGTGGAGGATCGACTCTACTGAAAATGTGTGAGGCAGCTTGCAATCCCTGTGTAAAGACTGATTTTTCTAAGTCGAGTAAATGGCGCTGTGCTGATCTAATAACTGTCGGATATTTTGGAAGTCAAGGCAAGTCTCAGCTGTTCTTGGGTGTAGAATCTGGTTCCCATTTTTACTGTTGCTTGTTGGATCATCAACTCATTGACTACTGAAACGCTCACATGGTGCACTTCAAGATCTAGTTCTTTCAAAGC
The DNA here is from genome assembly GCA_006409495.1 of Sedum album. Lineage (NCBI taxonomy): Eukaryota > Viridiplantae > Streptophyta > Magnoliopsida > Saxifragales > Crassulaceae > Sedum > Sedum album. The sequence goes on from QZGG01004582.1 coordinate 7,732, forward strand.
TAGCATTAATCGTGCAGCAGGATGATTCTTCTTATTACTTTGTACTCGGATCATTGCATCCCATCCGATGATCTTAACATCAACCTCCAAGTCGAAAAGCTTTATCATTTTCGAACCCAACTGGCTCAAGTCCTTTCTATCCGCAACAGCGATATGAGTGCCACCAATATGAAATCTTGCCGATGAATCCTGACTGATCAGTTCTCTCTTCAATGACTCACATTCAGTCATGAGGCTTTCTTTATCAGCTTCTGTAGCCTGAAGTTTATTCCTAAGCTCGTTAATATAAGTAATGGCGTCTCCAAGCAATGAAGCTTTGTCCATTTTCGACACATTGGGTACAACTGCTCGCAAAGCGTAGAATTTCTGGTTTAGCTTCTCCCTCCGCTGCCTCTCCGCTTCAACATGATTCAACGGCTCCTCCCTCCCATTAGCCGGCTTCCTCCCCCTCTTCCGCTTCACCACCGCCTCAACAACCGGTTCCTTCACCACCGATGCTTCCAAGTCGGAATGCTCTGAATCCACACCTCCGAAACCTCCTGTACTAGACTTCACCATCCCTGACATCATCACCCCGGATGTGAAAGACATCATTCCCTCATCATTACTTCCTCTGGATAAAGAAACTGACATTGCCCTCTGCTTCTTCCCGCCTTTCTCAACCCCGGCCCCCATTCCTGAAAATAACATCGGCACGCTACTCCTCTTGCTCTCTCCAAAGCTCAGAATCTCTCCAGCCTCAGGCTTCAAAAAACTCGGAACAGCTACTGCACTACTACTAGCCTTCACCGCCTTTGATTCACCTGAATTCGAATGTCCTACATATCCGCCATACTCGCCGAAACTCGGCTCATTCCTGAATAAACCCTGCGTCATTTGGCTGGACTGCTGCTGATAAAATCCACTTCCTGACACATGAGCCGCCGATGCTGATGCTTCTTGTGGAGCTGAAACAGAGTTGCCGTTAAGGTTGTTGTTTTTGTTACCGACGCTACTCTCACCTAGATGATCATGACCCGACCCGTTTCCATGACCCGGATCCGAACCCCAATTCGGTTCCTCTGCCGCCGTAGGCGGCCATCTTCCAACGTTCCCAAACTCACCTCCGCCGCCATTAAAATTAAACAAGATTCGAACTTTATTAACCAGATCCGAATTCTGATAAATGGGTTCAGTCGATCCAAGCTCCACAACTCCACTACCAACCGGTACACAAACCATCGTCTGCAATCCAAACACTTGACCTTGTCTAGCCCTCTCACATCCAGATCCTGTCAGCATATCCGACCCAGTAACCCAAACCGGATTCGCCGTCAAAAAAGCTTGTCCTGGCAATCCGACGCCGTTTAAAAACGACTGTGTCATTGACACAAGGAAGAACCATTCAGTATCAGTAACATCATCATCCACAACAGCTTCTGATGAAGAATTCGACCCAGAAATCAACGAGTTCAGCTCCCTCAAAAACTTCTTACGATTCTCCTGTTCTGCTTCCGAGAAAGTAGTAGTCTTTTGCCTGTTCTCTTCGCCTCGGTAATACCCATCTCCCCATCCAAGCAGCGTTGCGTTGGATGAGTGGTCGAACGACGACTGCCAGAAGATAGCGTAAGTCCAGCTCTCTCTTGCTCCATCGATTAAAGTCAGGAGACGCTGCTGTAGCGTCTCCTGGTTTAAAATCGTATGTGATTGTTGATGCATAGTTGGATTTGATGTTGTTTGTTGTTGTTGCGGTGGCCAAAGAGACGAAAGATCAGAGGATGACATGAAAGCCTCCATCATTGAACCATTGTCGTCCGACCACAGATTCATAGTTGATCGATAGACGGCACTGAAATTGAAGATTTTAGGAGAGAACAAAAACTTGGTAATGTGAACAAGTCTTGGAAGAGTTTTTAAGGTTTGATTTACATGGCGGCTTCCACGAAGGCGGATGCGTCCATGTAAAATACCGGTAAATAACTGTGGTGAAATGTGGTGACGTGGAGGGATATGATTGGGTGAAGAGTAGATTTTTTGAGAGTGACTGTTTGTTGTGTAATTTATTTATATAGAAATTGAGAGTGAAAATATATGATGGAAAGGAGGGAGGAGATTTCAACCTGAGGTTTTAATGCACTAATTAATTACTTAGTCTAAATTTTATAAATATAAATTGGGATTCATGTTGGGTTTTTTGGGATTGTATTTTACTATTTATTTATTATATTTATTATATTTATTGAGATATTTCTCAAAAATTACCTGTCCCATGTCTTCTAATTTTGATACATTGTTTGAATTATATGGATTTGGTGAAATTATAATCATCCACCAAACTTTTGGATAAGACCGATTTTATAATTAATGGATTTTCTAATTACCGATAATAATTCTTCTTTTAAATAAAATTTATTGTACAACATGAATGATGTTTGCTGATTTGCTGAGAATTATATAATTGCGTGTCTAAATTGATTTTACGAAAAAAATATTTTAATCATACTTGGTTTTGCGCAGTAGTGAAAACATAATAAATTGATTTATTTTGACCAACTAATTTTTATCTATTATATTTTAATTATAGAGTTGTCTCAGTTGTTGAAATTTAACAGTTCAATATTTGAAATTAAAGTTAATTTTTATAGTCTATCATTATAAGGTTGAACAGAACAAGATGCTTTAAAATAAAAAAAATAGTTATACTCACAGGGCATTTGTTTTGGAACACAAAATTACATAATAGCTATTAAAGATGAACAAAAATGTAAACTAAGTGCACTCAAAAATCAAGTTCAAGAGTTGATTTTCAATAGATTCTAATAATTTTATCTCTATATTGATTTCATAAAAAGTAATTCAAATTCCTAGGCTAGTAAATGGTATTAAATCTACAAAATTTAGTCCTGAATGACATATTTAGATTGATATATCGATCATTTTGATTATTATATTTTTTGAAACTTTCATAACCTTTTACTATGATTAGTGCAATATCTTGCTGTTTATTACTGTACTTCTTTTTATTGAAAATTGTCTATTTTCTTTTTTCATAATTGCAAGATAATCACCAAATTTTTAATTTTATGTAATTAATATCGTCGAACAGATGATTCTTGATTTGGCATTTCATGATTAACATTTTCTAGAATTCACAAAAACTGAAAATTGCAAAAGTATATTCGCATCGAATCTAGAAATATGTCAATAACACCTAAATTAGATCCTTATGTGAAATGTATTTTCCAAAACAACAGATTTTGGTACTTGCATATGAGTTTATAGTTATTTTGGCTGTTAGTAAGCAATAGCCATAATGAGTTTATGGTGTTTTGATGGAAATTACATTGAGATTGAAATGCCATATGTTTACAATACTTTTACAAAATTATATTGAGATGATATAATAACCATTTTTAATACTTTCCCCAACTATTTTTTTTTGATAGCGGTTACAATGGGTACAATTCGTCTAAGATCTCATACATGAGAATTCTATTTTTAATCACTAGTAACACAGGTCACAACGGACACCTTCACCCAATCATTGACAAGCATGTTTAGCCAATCAAGCGCGCATGTCTCTCCGCTCTGCTTACACGACCACTTTCATGAACACCGACGCGACCAAGCCCCACGTCCAAAGGCAAGCAAGGAAGAAAGCCTCCTGCACAAGACACACAACCTCCTCGCTCGCGAGGAAAGAAAGACCCAGAAAAAATCTGAGGTAAATTGGTGAGGAACCCTGGCCCTGAGGTTCCTTTGTCAGGTCCCTCAACCAACAGAGCACCACTCTGTACTTTCCCCAACTATCTTAAACAATCAATATTTATATATTTATTAATGTTGAATGAGGGTTAGGTTCTTAGATGACATTTAATTTCTGTGAAATATATAGACAACATCTTAACTGTTGATTTCTTTTATTTAACGGCTGATATCGTTAATTTTAATTAATCTGTTGATTGATTAGCAAAAAATATGGGACGGTTGAAAATGACGGTTATTAATCTCAATTGTTGGATTAATATAAATTAAAATGATGTCATTCCGTCTCACATAAATTTACTTGCTTATCGTTCTAGAACATTATCCTCATTTGTGTGTAGTACTGTGTATTAGTCAGCTCGTCTTGAGTGTAATATTTGATGATTATCTTTAATTTCCACAATTTTACACTTCCATCATTTAACAATACGATAAATTTTACAAAAAAGAAAGTGAGTAAAAGTTTTTTCATAAACCAAAAATAACATGCAATATTTTATTTTACTTATTATGTAAATAGAGGATGCTTTATATAATTGCTGTTATACTAATCAAACTAACAACTGCATATTTGCATAACTACTGAATCATCATCATCATCATCACTTGTACAGCAACTTAATTATATATTAATCTTACTATAACACTATACAATAATCAATTATTAAAGTTCTGAAACACGTTTCTTTCGATTATTGCCTTTGAGAGTGATGTGACAATTTTGTTTTATACGATTTTTAATTAATGTTATTTTACAAGGTACAGTTTATCGAATAGATTCGTTGAATGAATATGGCACGTTGAAATAAATAACCATCTATTTTATTTTAATGTTATCGATAATATGGGAATGTATCATGTGGATCCATCGATTTTGATGGACTCATGAACTCCCTTTTGCATCTGCTGATTGTATTTTTTCAATACACCAGATCGTGCCAACGCATTAATGAAACATGTGAGTTGCACATATTCTGCACGTGATATGCACATGACAAATGCAATGACGTGATGCAATCTGGTACATCAAAAAAAATAAAACAAACAGATGCACGAGAAAATTTACGAACTATTAAAATAGATGAATTCACAAAATACAATCCCTATATAATATTGCAATAAACTACAGCCTACTCATCAAAAAAAACTACAGCCTACTAGGTGCTTAGCTTATCTGCATTTGGGCCCCAAAAATTCACTAGTGGTCCATTACATGAGGTCTTAAATCATCTTTCTTTATTGCTTATTATTTTTTTACTATTTTCAAAATAATATATTTACCTAAAAAACAAGGTTTTATTTTTAAGGTAAAAAATTGGTTGCGATAGAAATATCAACTTTTTTGAGTAAAAATTACACAGGTTAATTATTATTCATTAAAAATGAGAGTATT
>QZGG01004583.1:0-12835 GCA_006409495.1 Sedum album
AAGACTATAACACGCCACCAAAAACACTTTCCAGCAACAAGACGCCTGTCAGCACTCCTCCCAAGTCCAAAACTCCACCTCAGAGAAAGCATTTCTCGGATGAGGAAATCAAAACTCCCAATGTTATACATTATCCTCAGCCAACTACACCGTCCACAGCATCAACAAATCTCATGTATACAGCCATGACTCCAATGACACCTTGTGCGCCTTCAGTTGTCAGACAAATCAACATGGCTGGTGACACAACTGAATACTCGTTTGAAGAATTAAGAGCAGGTTTCTGTCCATCATAGCCGACACTCAGGTGCAGTCCTTCATGCTTGCATCACCCTACATATCCGGAAAGTTCCTCTCCCGGACTTACATGTGCAAGTATAAAGTTATAGCACGCTTAGGCTATCCCATCAAGTTTATATGCTACTCTTTCCATATTGAAATACTTTGTTTCATATTCTTTCTTTATATATTCTAAGTCATACTTACTCTATACTCAAAAATTAATTTAACCTCGTCAACATACTAATTCAGCGTCATTAGGTTAGCTCAATTGGCGAGAGCGCTAATTTGGGAAGCAGATTGAAGGGAGTAAAACTAGGATTCAGATCCAGTGCTGCAACAGCTATTTGCAGCGAGCCAAAACTACGTAGTTTTGGTAAAAGGTTCATCCAAAACTACTTAGGGTTATAGTAAATAACATCAAAGTGACACCGTTTTGGTCCTCGCAGCAAATAGCTGCGCTGCACCGGATCCGGATCCGTAAAACTAGGCATTGATTTTTGTTATTATTAAACCTAAAATGTTTTAACAAAACAATATTCACCTTGTCATAAGAATGAAGAATGAACATCAAACGACGTCGTTCGAAGGCACTGGCTTGCACAAAAAGAAACACATCAACAAGCTTTGCTGCAAAGATCACAAAGCTAAAACAACTGAAACTATCTCCCCCAAATCCGTGCCCTAATTTCAATCTCCATCTCTCAATATGACTAAGCAACACGCCAATTGGTCGCCCTACGACAACAACGGCGGGTAAGCGCACTTTACTCCTCAATTCAACAATTTTTTAGTTCGCATTTGTCTAGATTTTGATTCGGTAATGTCGATTTCGCAGAACTGTTGTCGCGATTGCTGGTGCGGACTATTGCGTTATAGCTTCCGATACTAGGATGTCGACTGGATATAGTATCTTGACTAGGGACTACTCCAAGATCTACAAACTGTATGTCTAATTGTCTCTTTTGTTTCAGATGCTTTATTGATTTTGTGTTTTGTTGATGAGCCATTCGAATTTAATGTGTGTTGATGTTGTTTGTAGTGCGGATAAGTGTTATATGGCGTCATCTGGATTTCAGGGTGATGTTAAAGCTTTGCAGAAGCATTTGAATGCAAGGCATCTGGTGAGGGATTTCTTTGGATATTTTTTGTATTTTATATGATAGAAACAGTTGTTTCAGCATAATGAGTGTATATCTTGCATCGTTGATGGTTGACATATTATTTTATATCTCATGAGGTCATAGATGAGTACAATTGGGGTGCTGATCATATTAAGATCGTGATTTTATTCATGTTGTAAGTTTGTAACTGTAAATTGCCTAGGATAAATGAAGTTGGAAAGGCATATGCTGGCAAGTGTGTCTCCGTCCAATCCGATTGTTGCTAATATATTACCTTGAAGTTTTTCTGGCCTTAAACAGATGATTTTCATGTTATGGTTACCTTGAAGAAACTTTGTTGATCTTCAAGTTATGGTTTTCTAATCCTATAAATGTTTACAGATCTATCAACATCAACATGGAAAACAAATGAGCTGTCCTGCCATGGGTCAACTTCTTTCCAATACTCTCTACTACAAGCGTTTCTTTCCATACTACTCTTTCAATATATTAGGGGGGCTTGACAATGAAGGTAAGTCATTTGTGCCTGTTTTCACTGGTCGATTTGATGTAATTCTTTCATCTACTAAGGAAGAGTTTACACGTTGGGGTATTTCTTTTTGTTTAGCTTTTTATAATGTTGTACGCATTCTAATCGATAGTTCTGCTCCTCTGGCAGGAAAAGGTTGTGTTTTTACCTATGATGCTGTTGGCTCATACGAGCGGGTTGGATATAGTGCACAGGGTTCTGGATCTACGCTCATAACACCTTTTCTTGATAACAAGTTAAAGTCCCCAAGTCCTTTGTTATTGCCTGCTGTGGTGCGCCTTCTACCTCAAGTTTCTTCCTATCATCATGTTTGCTTATGTATCTGTTATACATGAACATGATAAATCACGTTGTTTGTGCAGGATGCTGTTACACCTCTTTCAGTTGCTGAAGCTGTTGACTTGGTAAAGACTGTTTTCCAAGGAGCCACGGAGAGGGATATTGCCACTGTTAGTTTTCTTTCTACCGTGTTCAAGTTTCAGTTTACCCATTCAAAAAATTCATTGATTAATATATGTTAGAGTGATTTCCAAGCATTGTAGTGTTTATATCATACCATAATTACATTGTCTGAAGTGCTGATTCTTGATCAAGATGTCCAAGATCAGTATGGTTCTTGTTAGGGATGTCAGAGATTTAGTATTCATGTGTTTGGAGTTTCTTGGCTATAGATTTATGTACCGTAAAAATAATGGTTTGTCTGGTTTAGCCATGCCCTTGATTTTCAGTTGTCGGCTTGTTGGTAGATTTTAGATCGCTACAAATAAAAAGCATGCTTGTGCTGTTTCCCATATCAGGCTTAGACGGATAACAAATTTGTATTGGTCTTTTCACACAGGGAGACAGGTTGGAGATAGTTGTGCTTAGAGCTGATGGAGTTACCCAGGAAAGCATGCCACTAAGAGAAGACTAGAATCCATGAATGTCCAAGCAATGATGCTTTTATTGCAATGGCATCATTTGTATGTATTCATGGTTGGCCTATAAAGTGCTTGTGGCACATGGTTACACCCTCCAAGTAGATGTAAGAACCTTTGTTGCAAATGAGGCTATGGATGCATCACATGCATTCAAAGTGCTTCTCTCGATCGAGTTGACTTGAAACAATGAATACTTTCTATAATTTTATTTACCATTCCCCTGAATACAATAACATTTGCATTAGCTTATTAGGTGTGATTTCTTAGACTGAGCTATAAACATTATAAACACTTGCAATCATTATTCTCATCCATTCTCAGCTGAAGCCCTTCTTCTCCGACGCCAACCGATGCGCCTGTGCAATATTACATGAATGAAAAATCTCATTGATACGCTTTCCAAATTCCCAATATTGATATATCATACTCCCTCCGTCCCATTATGAGTGTTCCATTTCTTTTTTGGATGTTCCAAAATGATCTTCTTATTTCCTAAAATAAAAACTTTTTTACCTTTACATTTACACCCTCTTTCATACTTTATATCCCACTCATTCTCTTTCTTATTTTTTATCTCACATTTTTCAATTTTCTTAAAAACCGTTAAAGTTCTCAAATATGACACTCAAAATGGGACGGAGGGAGTATATACAAACACATTTTTTAACACTGTAGTGTATCAACTATAATTAACTGACAGAACAAGCCCGTCTAGCTCAGTTGGTAGAGCGCAAGGCTCTTAACCTTGTGGTCCTGGGTTCGAGCCCCAGGGTGGGCGTTTAATTTTTTGCGTTTTACCTTTTAATTCCCCAAAAATGTTTTAATTACAATATCAAAAAATAGGTCAACAGTTGCTATTTATAAATGTGTTTGTAAAAACAATAAACTCCCATACGTTGGGCCAAACTCCATGCATAATTTTTCAGAGTTTGAGACCATTCACATCCATGGACAGATCTTGTTCTGATAGCAGCTTCAATTTCTGAACAAGCAGAAAACAAAATGTTTAGGTGGTTGAAAGGAGACACCAGAAACCCTATTTATACTTTTTTCCTAGCCCATCGGCAGAGAGGTGATTACCGTTAAATATTGAGGAGGGTCATCGATACTAGAAGAACCCAGTATGATTTCTCTTCTTAATTTTGCAGTAAGTTTATGGCATACTCGCAGCTGATACCATCAAATATTATCAAATGAGATGATCACATACTAATATAAAAATGACCATGAGAAACAAAGACTTGAATCATCACCTCAGATCGAGTTGCGCCTCCAATAATAAACACAAACAGACGCTGACCCATCTTTCTGAAGTCGGTAGATAATGCATTCTTCAAGACTGAATCACTACAACAACATTTGTAAGGGTGATTAGATGCATGAATATAACTACCTGAGGCTGCAGTTTTCTTGCTAAGGTATTACTTATTTACCTGGAATACCCATCATCTGAGTGACGGGGCCGTGCCCATGTTGCTGTCCTTCTTGATCTCATTGAATGAGGTGCGGTTAGTTGAGTAGATTTAGGTGCGGGAGGAGCATTTGATGATCTAACAGACCCACTACGAGTATTTGCTTGAGAAACAGATTCAGATTCAGAGTCATTCATACATGGATATTGACTCTTGGGTAATTCTCCTTTGCTGAGATTCTCTATTAACTCCTGTTGCATAGATCAGATAGCAATATTGTAGACATGATACCTCATTAACTTTGCAGCTTATAATAGGAGAAAAAATGCAGACGTACTATGTTTCACTAAATGCATTACATTCTTAAATATTGCTCAAATTATTTCCTATCATAATTTGAACCTGGTTCCACTTTCCGTTTCGGAATTATTTTCAGAGTTTTCTAAGTCTTGAAGTTGACAGTTTCATTGTACTAAAGATGCAAAAGTTACGTGGAGACAAATCATTATACCTCAATCATAGGATAGAATCTGAATAACTGCCACGTTTCCTCTTCTTCACCAGTTCGATCTTTCCTTGCTGCTTGCTTCCTCTGTGAATAATGATTAAACAATTAGGTTAGTGTTAAAACTTGTATAAATCAATAACAATATCATTTTAAAGTTTGACAAATTTACACCAGAAAAGAGAGAAAAGGTCACTGACTATGCGCAATACAAGTCTTTGGTAAAATTATATTGCAAATACCTTCTGGCCATCAAACTTAAGAGAGAAGTTTCCAGATGATGCCTTTTTCTTATCTGGTGTGCCCTCAAGCATTCGCATATTATTCACAAACTTCATATCTTCTGGTGCCAGCTTAGCGAGCTTTAGAGGAAAGGAATTGTAAGTGTAGATCACTTGATGCTAAAACAGTAATTACATAAGCATATCCGCCATTTGTGAGTGTCTGCTAATTTATGGCATTTCTTTAACAGTATCATTTCTTTTATTAGAGCATGAGAGGCCATGCTTTTTCAAATCACATGATATCTTAGAAGTCACGGTAGCTATAAGGTGAAGTTGTTAATGCTATACATCCTGAACTCTATGATCCCTTATGACCCGAGAAATGAGATAGCCACTCTTGAAACATGTTATCTCAATTAACTGCATTGTTGGTTTTTAGAAAGGAACATTATAAACGCGTTATATTTAATAACTAAACTTCAGATGCTGAAGAGTAGATCTAAGGGTAAAATAACGAACAGAACTATTTATCGCACAAGCGTACCTGCATGAGTTTAATGCCTTTATCTCCTTCAAACTTCTCAGGATAAACCGATGCATAAATTAATAGCAGGCGAAGTTTGTTTTCATAACTTGCATCCTGCAGGGGAAAGGTGCATCAGATTGAGAGAAAGGGTTATTCAAGACGTGTAAACATTACACTGATCATTTTAAAACACTTATTCAGCAATCACCTGTTTGCTTCTCAAAAAATTTATCACTTCTTTTGCACCTGCATCACCAAAAACAAGATCCTGCTCGAGTTGCCCGAGTTCTCGAAGTCCCATCTCTCTAATAATTGTGTTTATTTTTCCAGCAATCTGCGTACAAAACAGATAGGAAATTTGGAAGAGAATTATCCCCCAAAAATGTTTATCAGTCGTCAAATATGGTATCGACGATAAGTGATAAACTTAATCTGCTAAATTAGTTATGAGCTTAGCTGAACCGAAAGTAATTTTGGTTCAGGTATTGTACTTGATTAATGCGCGACATAAGATGACCACATTGAACACATAAATACCTCGACATGAAGCGAAAGCTTGTCCATTTGTTCATTATACTGTGGTAATGCTTGAACCATTTTCTGTAAGTCTCTCGTAGATAATTCAGTGCCATCTCTGCATATTTAATCTATCATCAGAATCAGAAGCTAACCAACTATTCTATAAATATTTAAGGTACTTGGGAAACAGATTTAAGCTCACAAGCATAATAATATTGTAAGGCTTAGTGGACTTGATCTTTTACAACCATTAATACCATTTACCACACTTTGTTTGCCGGACTTTGTGAGTTCCTAAAGAGATTAAATCCCTTACGATGTGATAAATAAAAATAATCTTTAAGAGGATAACTTTAGCGGTGTGTATTTTTTTTAATAAAAAATATTATATTTCCATTCAAAATAACAATTCATTCCCTGGTCTACTCTTGTAACTCAAGGGTGTCCTGTAATTAGACCTTCATGCTACTCAGGCAGATGCCTGAACCAATTTTAAACAGTGCGCCCATCATTTCAGCTTTGTTAATTATTCGGGTTTTCATGTATCCTCTTCAAATATCAGCATACGATGGCTTTGGGAGAAATTTATGTATTCATAATGAATGTTTCCCATTTATCATAAATCCATTTTTCCTTTGGCAAGTCTTGTCCTATTTGAGTAGTTGACAACATAGACATATAACCCACACAAAAATTGAGCATGGTAATGATCAACAGGTGATGGGAGTAAGATGAATGAGATTCTGAAATGAACTTTGCAATTAATCACATAACCAAATGATACTCAAAATTAAATAATGATGCATTTATCAACCGAAACAAACCTCTGTTGGAGCTGAGCGGCTTTATTCTTCGACATAAAGTTACTCATCTTATCATGCAATCGCTCACTAGCCTGGTACTCCAATAAGTCATTAAGGTAAGTACAAAATGACAATTTAAACAAATATTTGATTCAAAGGACATGAAACATAGCACGTACATCAGCAATATGTGCATGCCGAGTTCAAGCCAGACAGGATCCTGATCTTCCAATAGGGCCTCTTTTTTCTCAGGTTCACCACCTGATTTGCTAGGAACCTAAAAGGGTTGTTAATATAACCTTCAGTTCAATATTCATAGAGTTCAAAGGTATCATTAACTTTGGATTTGAGCAAACTACATACCTCTTGCACGTATTTATTACCATCCAGTTCCAGTAAATCATGACACATGGCATCATACGTCCATTCGTGGATGACAGGCGAAATCTGGCAATTGATGGTCAAATATATTAGGTAATGATTTCAAAAGCATCATATTGAAGCAACCGAAGTGAACTCGAGGATAACCTGATCTATTGATCTATCAACTATGAGCAAGTCACATGTTTCAGTTTGTGGAAAGTTGGGAATGGTGGATTTATAATACTTAATAGAGTTCCAAATTGCAGACGCAAGCTTCTCTGGGACTAATTCACGGAAAGAGGCTGGTGTAGATGTGTCACCAGATCTGGCACCACGATAGCGTATATTCGGAAGCTCCTGTAAGGTTTTAAGATCACAAGTTTTTAGGACATTGGAATTGCATCAACATAGAAATGTAACCTGAATGAAATCAACAACAAAACGAACTGGCTCAACATAGACAGCATAGTGAAAGAAGCTGATGAATAATTAAGTATGTTGCTAACCATGTGAATTAGCATGTTGTACCTTCAGTGAAGCAAACACAGTTCCAATTCGGGTGGCCATTGTAGTTAAGCAATTATTGAATTTACGTGAGTTCTCCGTGTTTTCGCCAAAAAGTTCCTCTAATGCCATCTCGTTATCAGTTACGAAAGCCTGAGGGAGAATTTAGAACATATGAAAGAAGTTAACAATATTGACCATAGTATATGGTCACCAAGGTGACCGTAGTAGCTGATTTACGGATAGCCCCTATACTCCATCAATGGAAGTAAATAAAAGAAACTCAAACTTATGTAACAATCAGTTGACTGGGGAGTGGGGAGTACCTGATTGTCTACAGGAAAATACTCTAAGTTCATCTGAAAAAGAAAAGAAGAACATCAAGAATGAAGTGTTATTATCTTAAAGAATCTTAATGACAGACAAGAAGAAACTACATATTAAGAAATAATTTTAACCTCTCTTAATGCACCTATTCGGGGTAGAACACTTGTATCACACTTTATGTGATTGACCAAATCCTTGGCAACTGGAGAGCTGAAGAACAAATATGCTCTGAACCAAATAATAGACATAAAAATGAAGTTATAGGCATCTTTATTTATATGGTATATGCATGATTTAAACGTACTTTTTGTATAAAGGCACTCTTCCTGACATATCCGACAGGAACATGACTACACTGCAGGAAAGGAAATGTGCCCAGTTAGAAGACATCTGAAAATCATATCAAAAGTTTCTTAACACGAAACATAACATATTGCCATGAAAACAAGCATGAGGAAAAAATGAGAAAAAACATGAGTTGTTAAAGCACTGGGATGCCATATAAAACTTTGAGGAATGCTGATAAACATCGACATTTCACACACATTTAACAAAGTTGGTAATGGTCAACTATTAATGGGTGGCGTCACACAATGCAAGCTTAATATACGAAGGAACCAGTAAAACAAAGTTATGAATCTAGTATTGTCTATTAGACATTTAGGAACCACTTGTGGAGCATTATTGTCATACATAACTGTAAGAAGGATACAAGAAGTTCTAAAGCTGCTGTTGATGACTAAGTAACTTAGGTAGTACAAGTACAGGTGCGAAAAAGAAATAATAGTCTAACTCTAAGTTAAAACACAGTCATGTCATAAGCGGAAAATATGCAAGATATGACGCATACTTCTCTTTTGATGGCTGGATAAAATATATAGCATCCATGGACGGCAATGGCTGCCTTCTCCTGAACAAGTCTTCTACCACTGTTTACAAGTATCAGCAAACTGTTTGATAAATCGGACTCTAATATCACATTACATAATATTCTGCATAAACCGGCTATATTGTAACTGTGCTAGGAATCATGCAGTTCTCACATGAAATTCCTTGGTCTGTAATATCTGCCATTTTACACGACTGAGACATGACTTTCACCGTGACTTTATCCATGATGAGTACCTGCATTTTTCCAATTAGCAAACCAAGAAACAAGAAACAGCAGATGAAAAAACAGCAAACCTTCCAGCTTGATTTGGAAGAATCGGATTTTGCAGATCCCAGCAACTCATGTAATAGTCCTGATAAGTCGTAATCAAAATTCAATTTCAAAAAACAGCACGCATGTAAGTGAATTAGGGATTTAAGTACGTACGATCGCGGCTGATTTGGCGGAAGAACTTATGATCGGCGCTGTGAGAAGAGAGTTCAGAGTCGGAGAAGGACATGGCTGATGATCGATCGATTGATTCGATCTGGTTGTGTTCGAAGACGATTTGTGATGAAAGTGGAGAAGACGATGATAGGTGAATGTGGAGAGGACGTGGGAAGCGTGTCGACGACTCGACTCGATTTTAGGCATGAAAAATGTTAGCGGGAACTTCGCTCTTCCGTCCGGTCCCACCATCGAGTCTCAACCTCGAGTCGCGTACTTCTTCTGCGTGCGAACTGCGAACATTCTTCTTTGGGTTGAGCCCGTTAGTTGCTTGAATTTACATGCCTGTTGTAATCGACGATTGCTCCCTTTGGGTCGGGCCGTCTGGCCCATTACAGCCGGACTCTAATGTTTTAGCAGCCACTTGAGCTGCATTGCTTGTAAAATGTTTTTTGTTTCAAATTCAATTAATTAAAAATCGAGTGTATATTAATAAAAAAATCGTTAAAAATATGAAGAAGGAAATTAACATAAATAAAAAAGTTGGATTGGCAAGTTCATCCACGTTTTTTATCGTGAAAAAGAGTTATAAAAAATAAGTTTTACTTTATCCAAAAGAAATCATATTTGTCTACATGAATAGGGAGAGTCATCCACCATTTGAATTTTGAGTTGAGGTTATTGGTAGCCAAAGTCAAAAGATTGATTATAGAAACCCTAAGAATACGTCTATGAACACGTTTTGTCGAGAAGTGACATTTTTAGGTCGCAGATTGTTCTACCGATGAGAAGCCTTGAAAGTGCTTGTAATTCTCTCGTGCATTACAAAAGTACATTTGGCCATTTGCATCATAATGTCTGCCCCTTAGCTACTATTGCTTTTCATATTTAATGTCTGCCTCTTAGCTAATATTGTTTTTCATAGTTAATTTCGTATGGTTTAATTTATCTTACGTTCAATATCACTTTGTTAAAAGTATATAGTTTTATATCTGTACGACTGAAAATTAAGTTGATTTTCAATTGAATTTATAAGAATTGCAGATTTTTTTACTTAAATTCCATTCATTAAATCATTATTCGTCAATAATTACTATTGTACCTCACTTTTTTACTAAAAGTATATGTTCTCATTAAACAGTTTTCTTCTTTTTTAAAAACACACGGATTCGGATCCGGTACAGCTTACAACATTATGCAGCGTATTCAAAACACAGAGTTTAACTGAAAACTACGTAGTTTAATTTAAATGCTAGTAAAACTATGTCGTTTTACTAAAACCCAAATTAAAAATTATTGAACCCTTTCTAAAACGACGTAGTTTTGTACCTGAATTACGTAGTTTTATGACTAAACTTTGTGTTTCGGATTGGCTGCATAATGCTGTTCGCAGTACGGGATCTCATTCCAAAACACACACCAAAATTAAAATCTTCAGGAGAGGTAAATAGGGAATAACGAATTTTTTATAGAAATTTCTCAACAAATCATCAAAACATTATGCATTATGCATTAAGTTTGCATACATAGAGTAAAGTTCAACGAGGACATTTAAATATAGGACCGTGAGACACAATCTCGATCGTTGATTACTAACAATCCAACAGATGAGATTTAATTTTTAAATAAAACTGTCAAACTCAACCGCTATGATTTTTTGCAAATCCAACTGCCAATTTATTAAAAGGCTACTTTAATCTCAACCGTCAGATTATTAAAATCAACGATTAAGATTAAGTCATTTTAACTCAAAAACTTAACGTCTGTCTGAAACTTAACCCATATATTCACATATTTATTTCAGTTTTTTAAAAGCAGAAAATCTATAGTACTGGTTTCTAATTTATGCTACTGGTACACACTAAATTTCAGGTAACAAAATTGACAAAATCTCAATCTTTTGAGTCATGATAAAAGTCAACATCGCCTGAAAAGATGCTCTTCCCCTGACTCCACATCAATATGCTTGATCCACCGCTTCTTGCTTCTGGCCGCAGCCGCCGCCTTTTCCCTCATATTTCCACGGCCGCTGCCGCCATGTCCCACATGAGCTATATCCAATCCACCTCCCACCGGCAACACAACCGACCTCACCACCCTCACTCCATCCCCAACCACCTTTTCCCACCTAAACTCCAACATCCTCTCTTTCACATTCCTACACACCAAAACTGCGCCGCGTTGACTAACTTTGACCGACCTTAATACCCTAACAAGGTCCTTTATCTGACCGTCTACCACCATGAAATCCACTCCCTCCAATGATCTTACCACCTCCTTCACCTCCCCTACTATAATCTCCGGCATTCGTGACACTCCAAACTCAAGCATTGCAGTTGTATATTGTGCTTTCCATAGCGGATTCGCCAAGATGCACAAGTGACGTCCATTTGTACGTCGTGCTGCCAGTGACAGCCCGACACTAACACTAATGGGCGCTCCTGGCGCCCATACTTCTACTATAACCTTAGCGCTCCAACCCCCGGCCGTAGCTGCTAAAAACTCTGCCTCCCCGGATTGGTCCAACCCATCACACTGCCAAATCATTAGACCCATCAAAATTGTGTCGCTAAATTTCTAAACAAATTGTTAGAAATGAAATTAGGGAACAAACTGTTACTTACTGATTTGATGGTGTCTAAATATGATTCCAATGCTGTCTCCGGCGACCAAACAAGCTTCATGGTTTTTCGATATGAAAATGGATGTCTGTTGATGAAGATGTGTAAGCGAAATGGTTGTTACATGTATATATAGATGAAATTTGCGTGTTACATAAGTTGGAATTTATTTAATGTCGTATTGAAAAAGATATAAAATAGTGAAAAATAAGCAACGCGTACAACTTTATGAAAAAAATGGAGCCGGAAGGATCCAGATATGATATTGTACTGTTATTTGTTGCGGGTATCAAAACGACATAGTTTTAATATTTTAATATAATCCTATGTAGTTTTGTCTTTATTATTCTCCAAACTATGTAATTTTGACTCATAATAAATTGCTTTCGTCGTATCTGAATCCATATTATTATTTCTATTTAATTAATTTTCTCAATATGTGGTAAATAAAAATAAAGGGAATTGAAATGGGAGGTTATTGAGCGTAGGCGTACGCGGCTTTATAAATCAAGTTTCACACGGTTGACTTGGTTTATTGCTATCACTTTTTTTGGTACTTATCAAATATACGTATTAATTTTGATAAAACAAAATTTTGAAGTGTGTTGAAATTTACTTGTTACAAATATTAGACGAAAAATCACAATTTGAATTGCACATCTAAAATGTTTAGAAAGAGGTATGCTATAAAGCAATTGATTGGTTTTTATATGCAAAAACCATCACAATTTTCTTAAAATATATATTTGTAATTCTTTACATTAAATTATACGATTTTCCTGAAATTGAAGGAGGCTCGACATATTTTTTTTTTGATGGGTGGGTTTACAATTGAGTACAAGATATTACATATTCATCTGT
>QZGG01004584.1:0-12828 GCA_006409495.1 Sedum album
AGTAAATATCATCAAAACTACGTCGTTTTAGGTATTCGCAGCAAATCAGATACTGAGTCCGACATCCTCGCAGCATATTTCATTTTAACCATGCATTTCACCCACAACATTTACTTCATCTTAGAATTTTGCCAAAAATTATTGTGATATTCCGTGAACTCGTTGCAGTAAAGCTTCTATAAACTTTTTAAAGTTAGCAGTGAAGTATAATCTCTCCAACATGAAAAATGACCATGGTAACATTTGCTTCTTGCGTTTCAAGAGTAAATTTGTAGCTAGCAACTGTTTTTTTCTGGAGATAAAACAACTAGATATTAAATTTTTATTCGATTTTATGTGATAAACTTACTTTTTGATGCAGAGGCATCTGATTTTTGGCATTCTGTTCGTCGCATTTTGTCAATGGATGGTCGTAGCGCTGTGTATGATGTGACCAAGTAGGGGCAGTCGGAGATGGCAAAACAAATGATGCTCCGGTGGACTCAGATCTTCATCTTACCGCCTTAGATATACTCTTTAAATGTGAAAACTTTTAAATAATTGGAGTTTTTTGCCTGTCTTCTTCAGGCTTTTGAAGAGGCTTGGGCAGACGCATGCAAAAGCGAACAAGCATCCTCTTTGCTAATCCCTGCCAAGAAGACATTTTTGACATACCCTGTCAATTTCCAAGGACCTTGCAAAGCTCCAAAAATAACAATTAAGGTATTAGAATAAAATGCAATTGGTTCGATGTAAAATCATACAACTACACACATCTTTTGTAATTTGAGAAAATTACTTACAGGGTATGTGTTTTCACTCTTAAGGTGCTAGGAAATGTTGTCGCCTCGACCAACAAACATGCTTGGACAAATTGTCCGAATTGGTTTTATTTTGTCAATATTTCGAACCTGGTTGTCAGTGGTACCGGAGAATTTGACGGTCGAGGCAATAATTGGTGGAACGGGCACTTGAAAGGTTCATGCAAATTTATCCCAAGGGTATGCAGAGAATTCTCATTTAAAAAGAGAGCTTGATTACTTTGTAATATACTGATGAAACTAATATGCAGAGTCTGTTCTTTGATGCCTGTACCAATGTCTCTATAAGTGGCATAAACAGCAAAGACAGCATCAAGAATCATATCAGTATCAATCTGTGCAATAATGTGTCAGTCTCCAATATTCGAGCCATCGCTCCTGCACAAAGTCCCAACACCGATGGAGTTCATATTAATGCTTCAACAAGTATCACTGTATCTGATAGTGTGATTGGGACAGGTATCTAACAAGCCGGACAGAAGGCTTTTTCTACATTGCTACACAGATCCATTGGTTTACATTTATACTCAACTGCTTTCTTTCGATGCTGAAAATTTATACTCAGGTGACGACTGTATTGCAATCATCAACCACTGCTCTAACATCCGAATCACCAACATCAAGTGTGGTCCAGGTCACGGTATAAGGTCAGTGAACACTGGAAGACATTCATTTCATATTGTCTGCGTCATTTCTGATTCTGCTGGAAATTTGTCAGTGTCGGAAGCTTGGGAAAATCCCATGAAGTAGTAGCAGTAGAAAATATTCTTGTGCAGCATTGTACTATTACCGGAGCCACGAATGGGGCAAGGATCAAAACTTGGGAGGTATGCGCTTTCATTTATATTCTCTAAAGTTTCATCACTCAGAGAGAAAATGCATTATATTCTGACTTCTAAGGCATGAGCCATCACGTTTGTTTCAGGGAGGGAGCGGATACGCTAGATCTATTAAGTTCCTCAATATCACACTGGAACATGTAGAAAATCCGATCATCATTAACCAACACTATGTGGATGAACATGCCGGCATTATTGAGGAAGTAAGCTCTGCCACTGCCGTGGGAATCATTAATGTGACTTTCAGTGGCATTAGAGGAACGGCAAAGGAGAATATGGAATAATATTAGACTGTAGTGCAACAGGACCAGGCTGCACAGGCATTGCCATAGAAGATGTCAATATAACTTCAATATCCGGTGGAGTACCTAAAGTAAACTGTACCAATGCTCATGGGAAAACTAGGAACACCTTTCCTGCAGTCAATTGCCTAAGGTAGAGGAGATCCCATTGTACGGTAGAGAGCTTCCATTATAAATGCTGCTCCTAGCAACACTTATTCAACTCATCAAACACATTGTTTATGGTAGAGAGCTTTTCTATCTCATCAATGAAAATTTCACTTTTGCGCTCTTGAAATATTTTAGTTTAAGGCACGCATCATTTCATAAATAAAAGCCACTTGGAAAACAATAGTCGGTGCATAAAATAAAATCTAAGTGCAAATTGATTGTATTACTACGTATCTCAAAACTTTATTTGTTTCGGAAGCTCGCAAAAACTTAGCTGAAATTTTTGAAAGAAATTTGAGGAGGGGATAATGAAAATGATTCAACTAATGAAAACACAATGGGTTACCAAATATTGAGGAGGGGATAATTATGAGATAATTCTGATTTAAATTACAGATGTAATCTTTTGTTATTAAATGTTATATATTTAGAAGTTCAATCCAGCCATTATCTTGGTGGCCCATGAAATATCGCATTTCATCAAGACTCGTAAGGAAAGAGGAAAGGCTTTTGTCTCTGTAAAACTGGATATGTGCAAGGCATATGATAGGATGAATTGGCAGTTTTTGGAAGTGATTTTGCTGAAGTTGGTTTTCGCTTTTGGATGGGTAGCAAAAGTCATGAGATGTGTTAAATCAGTGTCGTGTGTTATTAGGGTCAATGACCAATTGTCGAAGGTGATTACGCCAACAAGAGGGTTGAGGCAGGGAGATCCACTCTCGCCCTACTTATTTATTCTAGGGTCGGAATGGCTATCGAGGGCAATAGGAAAGAAGGTAGAGGACAATCAGATTGAAGGAGTGCGAATCAGTAGGAGCAGTCCCCCAGTATCACATCTGTTTTTCGATGACAGTTTGATTTTCCTTAAAGCAGATAGAACAGAGGCTGGGATAATAAGGGAGATTCTAGAAGAGTATGAGGGCATAACAGGACAACAGGTGAACTTGTCAAAGTCTCAAATAGTTTGTAGCCCGAATACTAGACAGGAGATTAGGAGAGCGGTGGAAGTAGAGTTTGGGATGAAGATTGTGGAGAGGCATGACAAGTATCTTGGGTTGCCAAAGATAATTGGCCAAAAGAAGGTCGACGTGTTTAAGGAGATTGAAACAAAGACTGGTGGACGGGTGCTGAGTTGGAGCTCTAAGCTGCTGTCCTTTGCTGGGCGAGAAGTGCTAATTAAGTCAGTGCTCTCAGCGATGCCTCAGTACGCTATGTTTTAAACTGCGTGCCTCCTTGTGTGAAAAATTGCAGAAGATGTCAATTAGATTTTGGTGGTGTGCGGCAAAGAAGGGAGGGGGGATTCACTGGATTAACCGAAAGAAGCTCACGGAAGAAAAGGAGATGGGAGGAATAGGGTTTCGTGATCTTAGGGTTTTGAATGAGGCTTTTTTAGTCAAGTAGGCTTGGAGGCTTATATCGCAACCTGACCTTTTATTAAGTAGGGTGTTAAAAGGGAGATATTTTGCGTCAGGTGGATTGTTGGCTGCAGGAGTGGGGTCTCGGCCATCTCATGCGTGGAGGGGAATATGTAATGTGAAGCATTGGCTGGCGGCAGGTTTGGGGGGACTGGGATGGGACCTCGGTGCCAGATTGGAGATTGGATGATGAAGGGGGTTTCTCGATAAAGTCTACCTATAATTTCATTATGCAGCACAGAAGGGTAAGTCAGTCGGATCACGCTGAGCAGTCTGATGGGAGCAGGCTTAGAACGATGTGGAAAAAATTATGGAGGAGCAATGTCCCAGCAAGAGTAAAGCTTACAAATTGGGGACTTTATCATGACGCTTTGCCGGATGCGGTTAACTTAAGGAGGAGAGGGTGTGGAGAGGGCCATTAGTGCCTGTTTTGTGGTTTTGAGAGGGAATCGGCATTTCATGTGGTCAGGAATTATTGGAACGCCAAAGGTTTTTGGTTTAGGATCTTTGGGGAAAGGCGGTGGTTGGAGGAGGTGGAAGGTGTGGCTGCAGATTGGTTGTTTTATGAAATGAATACGGTGAGTGGGGAGGACCTCAGGAAGTTGATGGTGGGTGTATGGGTGCTCAGGGGAGGTAGAAATGCAGCTGTTCATGAGAAAGGGGAGTGGTCGACGAATGACATGATTCCGAGAGTGAGGGCCACAATATTTCAAAGTGATGCGTTTTGGGGAGGAGGCTGGTAGTGAAGGTCCGGATGCTTTGTATTCACAATCAGACAGGTTGCGTGAGTGTATTTTTTTGTGACGCTTCGTGGAAAAGGGATGTTGTTGGGGTTGGGTTGGCGGCGATATGGATGAATGCAGGACAGGTTGAAGCTATTAATTTCCAATGGATGGGAAAGTGGTTAAAGGGGCGGGAGGCGGAAGGCTTGGCTGTGGAATTGGGGATGCGTATGGCTGAGAAACTAGGTGTAAGGGATGTTGTATTTGTGTCGGATTTGCTTGGTGTGGTTCAGACTATATCTATGGGGTGGGACAACCAGGATGAATCCGCAAGCTGGTTGATAGATTGCTTGCAGCTCAAGAAAACAAACCTTGGATGGACAGTAAAGCATGCAATGACAAAGGATAATCCAATAGCTAATGCGGTGGCGCGGTATGCTCGTGATGCAAAGGAAGCTTGGTTGGATCCATGGTCGATTCCGAGGAGGGTGAGTCAGTACCTTACCTAAGGGGTTTGGTTGTGTCTGTTTTGGCTTGGCTCTGTTTGTTGGGTTGTCTGTGTTTGTGCCCTTGTTGCTTTTTCGGGGGTCTCTTGTTGGTTTTGTAATCGAAAAAAAAATCTAGCCATTAAATCATACAAAATGAACGATTTAGATTTTGTTTTATATTTTAACCAAAATATCTCATTTCATTTGATCCATTCTCTTACAAGAGTATTTCGATCGTAAATTACACAAATCAAACCATCATTTTCACCTAAATCCCATAAACACCATCAGAATCTTCATACCAGTTAGATAGCAAGTTATGATGATAATCAAACATTATAAAATGCAGACATAACCTAACTGACTGATTTAATAATATTAGAAAAGGATGTTTCTTCCATCTTCCAAAGCTTTTGTCTCTTTAAGCCACATGCTACATAATATCATAAAAATACCTCAATTTGTTTTGAAAATGTGATTAAATAATTATAAACATTCTGAACTAAAATTTAATTTCTTAAATTAAACCTTTAGGATGCTATGATAAATTTAGACACTACGGGGAGGTGTTGAAATCAAGAGAGACGATATATTTTTGTAAGATAAAATGACTTAATTTCAATCATTTGATTTTAATGATTTTAATGGTTGAGATCAAGTTGGTTTTCAATTAAATGGGACAGTTGGATTTGCAAAAAATACGGGTGGTTGGGATTGATGGTTATCCTATCAACCGTTAGATGAATAAAAATCAACAGTTGAGTTGATGTCCTTGAGTCTCACAAAAACTTAATTGTCCTCATCAAACTTTATCTCTATGGGAGAGTATGGGCAACTTAATAAAAAACACTAAAGTCAACAGACAACTCTCAAGTAAACACAAACCAATCAAAGTACGTGAAAGAAAATCAAATCTTCTAAATATTCATAATAATGTTGGGAGTGAAAAATGAGAGTTGAGTAATCAAAAATAGTAAAATGACTTAAATTTAATACTAAGTGATTTTCTTACAAATAATATAATAATATCATTTTTGATAGCGGTTAAAATGGTCAAATCGTTAACATGCATGAGAATCCTATTTTAATCCTTTGAAGCTATGGTTACAATGAACACTTTCACCAGATTATCAATATACATGTATTAGTCATTAAAATGTGCATATCTTTTCGCTCTACTTACATGATCCACTTCTGGAATAACGACGCAAACAAACCACGCGTCCAAATGCATCTAAGAAATAAGGCCTCCTCGTGAAACATCTACAAGATGCACAAACCTCCTCACATGGAGGAAGGAAACTACAACAAGCCTCCACAGAAGAGAAACACTTCTCACAAATGTAAAAAATTGTATGTTCAGGATGATACAAACTTGAGTGCTTTTGATAATCAAGAACATGACTACTAAACCACCACCCTGTTGCATAAAAATAACTAATAATTTCAATGATATTAGAATTGTAATCAGAATCCTCTTAGCATTGTCATTGAATATCTCATTTCATTGCCGCAAACTGACTACCTTTTCAATTCAAGTACGGCGCAACTCATTGCAAGTTGCAACTGGTTAAAAATAAAGTGTAAATATTTTTTATCAGATTATAATGAGTGTAAAAGAATTCATTTATCCATTTAAATTTAATATGTTATAAAATAATTATTTTTGGAGTCAAATTTTTCGACTTTGAAAGAATCAGGTAAAACAAGCATATAAAATAAAAATAAAACATAACCTGAATCTTTCAAATCAAATATTTGAACAGTTAAGATTTAGTGTTATAATGTAAACATAGAAATAATTTACTTATTAAAAATAATAATAAAATATTTAAAATGGTATATTAGTCTGAAATCTAAAAGAGTTAACGAAGCGGTTCCTTAAATCAAGGAACAAACGATTTAATTTAAAAAAACAGATTCAAATCGACGACACATAAAGTGAGAAGCTTCTGTTCCAGATCTAAGATGAGAGAACCATCGTTATTTTTTACTCGGCACCACTTTGTTTAAATGAAAGCACAACTAGTTGAAATTTAATTTAGCAAAAATATGTGTCAAATAGTTGAAAAATTGAAACACACGAACCAAATACTATTATATCACGAACCAAACACTATTATATCACGAAACAAACACTATTATATCACGAACCAAACATTATTATATCACGAACCAAACACTATTATATCAAGAACCAAACACTAATATATCATGAACCAAACAATAGTCAGTGCAGAAAACAAAATCTAAGTGCAAGTTAATTGTATTATTATCTATCTCAAAACCCTATTTGTCTCGGAAGCTCGCAAAAACGTAGCTAAATTTTTGGAAAGAAATTTAAGGGATAATGAAAACAACTCAATTAATGAAGAAAATATTTATAAATAATAATTGCAAAACGAATATTTTACGGGTGATAATTAACCCTTCTAAAATTCTGACGTCCATACAGAGAGCTCAGCCATGCTTATGCCCTGCCCTCATCCACACCTGTAAAGCATATCAGTTTTTGTAACAATTCATCAGTTTTTAGTCAAGTAAAAAAATACAAACATAAAAGATATTTTGACAAATACGATAAATGTAGACAATTTTGTGAACAAAGAAAACAGTTCTCTACTAATTCAGGGAACCAAAAAAACAGTAGTGTAAAAGATAAGAAAATCAATTGCCAAGTTATATTACATAATTTAAGTTGCAACACAAATTGCAAAAATAACCACTAGTAAAATGTTATCACAACAAAAAAACATATATTTATCACATCGGAAATATGAACATATCTTAAAGAGTGACATCCTCGCAGCATATTTTATTTTCAACCACAGCATTAATTTCATCTTAGAATTTTGCCAAAATTATTTTGATATTCCGTGAACTTGTTGCAATAAAACTTCTATAAACTTTTTTAAGTTAACAGTAAAGTATAATCTCTCCGAAACAAGAGAAAATGACCATGGTAACATTTGCATCTTGTGTTTCAAGAATAAATTTGTGGCAAGCAACCGTTTTTTTCTGGAAATAAAACAACTAGATATTAAATTTTATTCGATTTTATGCTGATAAACTTACATTTTTGATGCAGAGGCAGCTGATTTTTGGCATTCTGTTCGTCGCATTTTGTCAATGGATGTCCGAAGCAGCTGTGTATGATGTGACCAAGTACGGGGCAGTCGGAGATGGCAAAACAAATGATTCTCCAGTGGGACTCACATCTTACCGCCTTAGATATACTTCTTTAAATTTGAAAACCTTTAAATAACTGGAGTTTTTTGCCTGTCTTCTTTGCAGGCTTTCGAAGAGGCTTGGGCAGACGCATGCAAAAGCGAACAAGCATCCTCTTTGCTAATCCCTGCCAAGAAGACATTTTTGACATACCCTGTCAATTTCCAAGGACCTTGCAAAGCTCCAAAAATAACAATTAAGGTATTAGAATAAACGCATATGGTTCAATGTAAAATCATACAACTGCACATCTTTTGTAATTTGAGAAAATTACTTACAGGGTATGTGTTTTCACTCTTAAGGTATTAGGAAGTGTTGTCGCCTCGACTGACAAACGTGCTTGGACAAAATGTCCGAATTGGTTTTATTTTGTAAATATTTCGAACCTGGAGGTCAGTGGTACCGGAGAATTTGACGCTCGAGGCAATAATTGGTGGAACGGACACTTGAAAGGTTCATGCAAACGTATCCCAAGAGTAAGCAGATAATTCTCAATTAAAAAGAGAGCTTGGTTTCTTTGTAATATAATGATGAAAATAATATGCAGAGTCTGTTCTTTGATGCCTGTACCGATGTCTCTATAAGTGGCATACACAGTAAAGACAGCATCAAGAATCATATCAGTATTAATCTGTGCAATAATGTGTCAGTCTCCAATATTCGAGCCATCGCTCCTGCACACAGCCCCAACACCGATGGAGTTCATATTAATGCTTCAACAAGTATCACTGTATCTGATAGTGTAATTGGAACAGGTACCTTAAACAAGCCGGACAGCTTTTTCTACACTGCTGCACAGATGCATTGATTTATAATATATACTCAACTACTTTCGGTGCTGAAAATTTATATTTAGGTGACGACTGTATTGCAATCAACAACCACTGCTCTAACATCCGAATCACCAACATCAAGTGTGGTCCAGGTCACGGTATAAGGTTAGTGAACATAGTTCATTTGTTTATCCCTGAAGACATTCATTTCATATGGTCTAGCGTCATTTCTGATTCTGCGGTAAATTTTTCAGTGTCGGAAGCTTGGGAAAATCCCATGAAGTAGTTGCAGTAGAAAATATTCTTGTGCAGCATTGTACTATTACCGGAGCCACGAACGGGGCAAGGATCAAAACTTGGGAGGTATGCACTTTCATTTATATTCTCTAAAGTTTCATCACTCAGAGAGAAAATGCATAATATTCTGACTTCTGGGGCATGGGCCATCACGTTTTTTTCAGGGAGGGAGCGGATACGCTAGATCAATTAAGTTCCACAACATCACACTGGAACAAGTAAAAAATCCAATCATCATTAACCAACACTATGTGGATAAACGTGCCGCCATTATTGAGGAAGTAAGCTCTGCTACTGCCGTGGGAATCATTGATGTGTCTTTCAGTGGCATTAGAGGAACGGCTGAAGGAAAATATGGAATAATATTAGACTGTAGTGCAACAGGACCAGGCTGCACAGGCATTACCATAGAAGATGTCAATATAACTTTAATATCCGGTGGAGTGCCTAAAGTAAACTGTACCAATGCTCATGGGAAAACTAGGAACACCTATCCTGCAGTCAATTGCCTTAGGAAGACGAGATCCCATTGTATACGGTAGAGAGCTTCCATTATAAATGCTGCTCCTAGCAACACTTATTCAACTCATCAAACACATTGTTTACGGTAGAGAGCTTTTCTATCTCATCAATGAAAATTTCACTTTTGTGCTCTTGAAATATTTTAGTAAGGCACGCATCATTTCATAAATAAAAGCCACTTGGACGAGGTACGGAAGTTTCACGCATAGGATAAGATATTTGAGCTATTTAGCTGACGTGATCACCCATAACTCACCAAGGTTCACCAGACACTGTCATTAGTTTCAATTTTATCACTTTCATCAGCATGTCATTGCCCCAACAGACACAATTTACCCTTGTTTCCAATCACTGGTTCATCGTGTTTTGGATGTTTAGCAGGTACACAGATTTTCCTTGATGAGCTCAACTTGACTTGCTGTTCAAAAATTAGGTTGAGCCAATGTCCATTCCTGCATCATCAATACAAAGCCCAATTAGTTCAATCAGATGATGAAGCTGTTCAGTTCATTAATATTGTAATTCCAGTACCTTTCATTACTTTCAAGGAAAAGACACCAG
The DNA here is from genome assembly GCA_006409495.1 of Sedum album. NCBI lineage: Eukaryota > Viridiplantae > Streptophyta > Magnoliopsida > Saxifragales > Crassulaceae > Sedum > Sedum album. Next base: position 10,098 of record QZGG01004584.1, read on the forward strand.
TTATTTAAATAAATTTACCTGATGAGGTACAAAATCTTCAGGCAAAGGATAGGATATTTGAACATTTAGCCAATGTGCGCACTCAGATCTCTGGATGTCCCATGCTTTAAGATGATTAGCAGGTATGGATTACTCTTAAGTGATTTCAAATTGACCCACATTGTTCAAAATGTTGGTAGATCGGTTGTCCATTCATGCATCCTTGCAAAGCACTGATTTCACGTGAATGAAACTGATCACTTCATTAACTTGTAATTCTTTGTCAAAGACTTGTTATCAGCACACCAAGACTCAGTTCATGGCAGGCGGCAGTCCTTTGATAAAGGCTCCTATCAATAATGCATTGCTAGACCTGGATACAAAAGATTGGAAAATAGTGTTCACTCATTCGATAAAACTGCCACATTTTCTCCCACATCGTTGGTCTCTGTAATCTGCGTAATCAAGATGTTCAAAACTGAATAAATGGAATCAGATTCGCTGTGTCCTTGGTCTCGAGCAATAAAAACATGAACTTTGTTGTCTGATTCAACCCAGCTACAACCAGGTTCTTTGACGGTTCCACTTGAGTCCATCCTCTCCCTCACTTTCTTGGCATCTGGCCATTTTCCTTCAGATGCTAAAATGTTAGATAACAACACATAGGAAGCACTGTCATTTGGATCGCTCTGAATCGCCATCTCTCCGGCGTAGGTACCCAACTCAGAGTTCCCAGCAGCCCAACAAGCGCTGAGCAAACTGCGCCATACTATTGCTGCAGGCTTAATCGGCATTTGCTGAATGAAATCATGTGCTTCTTGAAGCTTCCAGCACGGCCCAGGAGTGAAACCATTGCCGCATAGTGTTCAGTTCCAGGTTCAATACCAAAATCTGGCATTGTAGTGAAATGTCTGAGACCTTCTTCTACATTACCCACATGACTACAAGCTGAAAGCACAGCCAGAGAAGTGACAGAGTTTGGTTTGATCCCTTCATCAATCATTGCCTTGAACATTTTCAAAGACTTGTCGGCTTCCCCATGATGAGCATATTTTGATATCATTGAGTTCCAAATCACAACATCTCTGCAAGTTATGGAATCAAACATCTCGTGAGCTTCATCTATGCTTCCACACTTGGCATACATATCTACGAGGGCATTTGCTACGTAAAGGTTATCACTGAAGCCAAACCGGACAACTTGACAATGGAACTGCTGACCAATCCGAAGACTTGCTAAATTACTTGCAGCTGACACCATGGCAGCAAAAGTAAAGTCATCGGGCATCTGATCTGATTTTTGTAATTCCTGGAAGAGAATAAGAGCCTCCTCGTCTATGAGCTGTTGGGTGTACCCGAAGAGCATCGCATTCCAGACAACAGTATCCCTTTCGTTCATGCCCTCAAAAATGAATCTTGCTTCCTTCAAGCATGAACATTTAGAATATACATCAACCAGAGAAGTTCCGGTAAGTATGTCAAGAGAGATACCAAATTTCACTATCAGACCGTGGATTTGTGTGCTTAAGTCTAAATTGCACAATGACGCTGAAACACCTAGAATGCTTATAAAGGTCAAGTTGCTAGGTGAAAAACCACGTAATCTCATGTCATGAAAAAGATTTGATGACTCAACAAGTTGTTCCAAACTTGCATACCCTTCAATCATGGCACCATAAGAGACAATGTCGTGGCTCTGTAGGTTATCAAAAACTCCCCTTGCGTTGATTATGGAACCGCATTTTGAATACATATCAATCAACCCGTTCGTCACAAATTCATCTTCATTGAGGTTGGTCTTAAGAGAATACGCATGGACTTGTCTGCCCAGCTCAATAGCTTTTACTGAGCCACATGAATTGAGAACACTAGAGCACGCAAATGCATCAGGCTTCCACCTCAGCTTAACCATATCAACAAACAATTCCATGGATTGTATGTCAAATGAGTTCTGCATGTATCCAGAGATCATTGTGGTCCATGAAACAAGATTCTTAACAGCCATTTGATCAAAAAGTTTCCTCCCTTTCTTCACTCTACCACACTTTGTATAAAGATCAATTAGCACATTTGTCACTGAGGGATCGCTGTCCAGTCCTCTCCTAACTACATAGCAATGAATCTGCTTGCCCCCTTCAAAAAACTTAAGAGCTGAACAAGCACTCAATACACTTGAAATAACATACATATCCGGAAGAACTTCACTTTCTCCCAACTGATAAAATAACTCCAATGCACTGTGACCCTTCCCACACTTGACATATCCTGATATAATTGTAGTCCAAGAAACAGTAGTTTTCCTCTAACTCATCAAATATTATCCTTGCTCGATCAATATCACCCTGCTTGGAATAAAAATCAGTAAGCGATGTGCCTACATACAAATCCTGATCAAATCCTGATTTCAAAACACGACCATGCACTTGCACTCCCGGGTCAGCCTTGCCTAACTGCGTACAAGCTCGAATCACACCCGCCAGAATAAACTCATTCACGCTCTGTTCCGAACTCCTCAAGCACTCCATAAATACCAAAACAGCATCTTCACTCATCCCATGGCAGTTATAAGAAGAAATCATAGTAGCCCAAGATACCAAATTCCTCTCAGGAATTTTATCAAACACCATCCGTGCATATTCTATTCCGTAAGCCACACACTTACCCAACAACTTTATCATCAAGTTGGCCAAATAGGCATCTCCACTGAGGCCGAATGCGAAAATCTGCGCGTGAACTCTCCTGCAATGATCAA
>QZGG01004585.1:0-12803 GCA_006409495.1 Sedum album
ACAAAGAGAAAGTATATATATTTTGTTCATGATTCTACCATTGTAATCATTATTTATTAGGGTTAATTACGAAAAAACTACCCTCATAATAGGAATTTTCACGGCACCACCCTTATAATGTTATATTACACTAATGATTTTACCTATAAAGATATATATAACCCAACACACCATTATGTGGTCAAACCATTGGAGACTTCCTTATTTGTAAGTACCACAATCATTTTTTACAAATCAACCATATAACAGATAAGAGTTCTTCGATCAGTTCCTTTGAAAAAGGAACAAGGACTGCAATAATTATTCACGTTCCTCGAAGCAACTAGATGTGATTATCCTTCTTTATCGTCACAACCCTTTATTGGAAAATATTTTAAATAAGAGATAGGATCATGTGAAAAATAACTTTAAGATATAAAATAAACCAAAATTTAAGCCGTCCAATTTAAAAATTAGACGGTTAAGATTGGAAGTCAGTTTTTAATTGAAGACAATATTAGTTATAACTAAAGCCATTCAAATTAATAAATAATGATTACAAGGTAGATTAGTCATAAACAAAATTCTATATTTTCTTTTCCTCAGATTTTTTTGGGGCTTCATTCCTTCCGTCTGCGAGCGTGGAGGCTGTTTATTCTTCCTGCATGTGCGTGGAAGCTGTTGATTTGATGCCTGGATGCTCATTCGATGTCATTGCTTGAAGTGATGCAAGATTGCTTGGATATTGATGGATGATTGAAGTTCATTGGTGGTATTGCCTAGATGGCTTGTGCGTTCAAAGTATTAGTTGTACTAGATGAATATGTAATCTCTTGTACTCAACTGTAAACCCACTCATCAAAAAAAAATGAGCATAGATATTGATAGTATTGGAATTGACTAAAAATTATTTTGAAGCATTCAGCGGCTTTGAAGCTTGTAAAACATTGCAATTTGCACGACAGAGGTTTAACGGGCACCATGACACAAAACATACTTGATGTTATGATTCATTGTAACATATGTTTTGGTTCACAGACCAAAGATTTGCAAATCAATATAGGAAAAAGATCAAGAAAAACGTATATCTTTATGCCAGACAGTGAAACACAATGTAAACAGTTGAATACTAATAATCTTTTTTTAGTTGAATACTAATAATCCAACGGATTATATAACTCAAATAACCGTCATATCCAACTGCCACGTGTTTTTTTGCAAATCCAACCGTCCAGTTTAATTAAAATAAATTTAATCTTAACCGTTAGATTAATCAAATCAGCGGTTAAGATTAAGTCCTTCCGTTTCACAAAAACATAACGTCCTTCTCAATATTATCTTTACGAGTAAATAAATCCTAGAATGTCTCTTTCACGAACCTTATAGTTTGTAAATCATGCAGTTTAAAACCTTAAACCATGTATTTGTTTAAGCAAAATCATTTTAGTTCCACTTATATTAGGTATGTTACCAAAAACTATATAATAAAGGGTCTTTTTATGTGTAGAAAATCACTCTCATAAAGCGTTTCTTTGTAGAAAACCACTCTCATTAATTATTAATGACAGAGTATACATGAAAGTCAAAATCCATTTAGTGAGAATTAAATTAGTTGGGATGGTATTTATATTCAAGTTAAGTGTGGATGATTAAAAGTTTTTATTTATGGGAAAGTAATAGGTATAAATAGCCTCTAAGTAATTAAGTATAGAGAATTCTCAACCATTGATTAAAAGTAAAGAGTGAATCAGATCTAAGATTTATGTCTTTGTAATTAAAATTTTCATACACAAACCATAAATTTCAGATTGGTACAAGAGAAAAATGGGTATAAAACAATATAATCCTGAATTTTAAGCCTTAATAAATCCAAAATCTGTTCCATAAAATCAACAATTAGATTTAAATGTAAAGGATCACAATTTTTGTACCCAAACATTTCCATTAATTATAATTCGAAAAAGTGTAATTAATTAATAATATTACAAGTTCCATACCACATCTCTTTGAGTATATATTATACACCTGTTGATCCATGGAGAAACACACAAAAAGCTGGTAAACATGACTTGTTTTTTTAATCATGTTTTCCTAGCCATTTTCTTGGTATGCACCTCTGCTTTGCTTCCTCTGGCTAAATCAGCCCTTGTTGATGAAGAATGCACCAGCGTTAGTCAGCAAAACACTAGCCTTTCCGTTAGTCGTTGCTTAGAAATGATGTCTGCTAACTCCCGTGCATCAAAAGCCACCAATATCAAAGACCTAACAATCATAGGCCTTGGATTGGGAGCGAAATCTTCGAAAAAAATTGTTAAGAAAGTCAAGAAGATACTTTCTAGCGGGAAACTTAGCCCTGATGCGAAGTCAGTAGTAGCACAAGTTGCAGGCGAATTACAGTATGTGTACGATGGATTTGATATCGGTCGTCATGTAGTGAAAGAGGATGACGAATACATGGACACTAACTATGCAGTTATGACTATGAGTGATTCTATCACGAGATGTCAAGCATTGCTAAAGCCGGTTGAAGGTAAGGTTGATATGGAGTTCTTTCAGCGAAGTTTTGACTTGATAAGTGCTTGGTCACAAATTAACAGTGTACTCACACTCCATGGAGATTTGGCACATCCTGACAATTGACATGGACAATAAAAATGTTATGATTTCTTCATATTCTTTTATAGAGTAAGATCTTGCTCGTGTGAGTGAATTTTCGTTCATTATATATTTTGTGAAACTCAAATATAATAAACTATGTCGGGTCGAAATTAGCACATAGAGGATAAATAGATCCCACAACCAAAAAGAAAATGCAAAATTTCATAATAAAAAGGATTGAATGGTAAGATTACACAAGGACCAGAGCCCTAACGGTAAGTCAATCGGTCTCTGTTCACATAGTTATATGGTTCAAGCCTTTTGAATGTATATACATTTTGAGTCCGGATTTGTCCTTTCGGTGAGCGATGAAAGGAAGAAAATTTAAAAAACAGGTAAGTGACGATTTGGATATAAGATTAGACATCAGGTATAAGAGAATGGATCAAATGAAAACATACATTTTTTGTGAAAAACTATAAATAAATTGTAGTCATCCATCAATTTGAATCCAATCACTTAAAATAATCTGATCAAATCTTACCTTCAATAATAAAAAAGTTAATTTAGAGATTTCCCACATCAAATAATCTCCAAAAGGATGTTTATATATCAATCTCTTAAATTGCGGTAACTGCATATTGCAATTATGAATTATACGATCACATGAACGGTAGAGGTTCAAGTTTGTGTGACGTGTTTTTGAGTAAATAATTTTCTTCTGCAATTAGGTGCTTGTCGATACACATCATGAAGTCTCATGTTTTTACCAATTCAAACGAGTTCCATAATGAATATGATGCACTTTCGATTGGTGTTTTCTCCATGAATATGATGTTTTACGGATTGGTGTTAATGATGGTTCAATTTTTATGTTAATAAACATGTCTCTTGCAGAAGAATGTGTAGTGTCATCATGAACCATCCAAAATATGTTCTTACAATCAAAAATTAGATTTAAATGTAAAGGATCACAATCATTTATACCCAAATATTTGAATTAATTATAATTCAAAAACATAATTAATTAATGCCATTACAGGTTTCATACCAAATCTATTCGAGTATATAACAATCATCTGTTAATCCATGGAGAAACACACAAAAAGCTAGCAAAACATGGATCGTTTTTTCAATCATGTTTTCCTAGCCATTTTCTTGGTATGCACTTCTGCTTTGTTTCCCCTGGCTAAATCGGCCCTTGTTGATCAAGATTGCATCGCCATTAGTCAGCAATACACTAGCTTTTCTGTCAGCCGTCGCCTAGGCATGTTGTCTGCTGACTCAAGTGCATCAAAAGCCACCAATATCAAAGACCTAACAATCATATGCCTTTAGATTGGGATCGAAATCTTTGGAAAAATTGTTTCCAAAGTCAATGATATATTTTCTAGCGACAAACTTAGCCTTGATGTGAAGCCAGTAGTAACACAAGTTAAAGATGAATTAGAGGTTGTGAAATCTCAATTTGAGGCCGCTCTTCTTGACGTGAAAGAGGATGATGAATACATGGATGCTAACTAAGGATTTTCACGTAGTAGGAGGATTTTCACGATACCGCCCATATAATGTGATATTAAAGTAAACCACCTATTTTTATTCTCTCCTTATCATTTAACCACCGCGACACTATTCCATCAAATATTCCATTTACAGATGACCACCTGTGTAGTAGGGCATATTCCATACTACCATCTTTATATTATAATATTACATTCAACCACCTATATAACGTTTGCAGTTACCAAATAACCACCTATTATTGTTTCGTCAAAAATTCGTTAAATATGTAACTTAATATAATAATTATGTTGTATTACAATACACCACCAATATAATAAATGACTTTTCACTTCATCACCTCTGTAATCATTTTCGTTTTCATTTAAGCACCTCTCTGTTAGCATAGGTGGTTATTTGGTAACGGCGATAATTATATAGGTGGTTGAATGCAATATTACAATATAAAAGTGGTGGCGTGGAATATGACCAACTATAGAGGTGGTCATTTGTAATTAACTCTTTAAAATTTGAATATAATAGTATTATTTTTATTAAAATACATCACCCGTATAATAAGTAAATTTTCACTTAACCACCTCTATAATCATCTATGTTATCACTTCACCATCTCTATTACGAGAGATGTGGTTAAATGAAAATGAAAATATAGAAAGAAGTGGTTTACTGTAATATCACATTACAAGGGTTGTTCCATAAAAACCCCTCTATTATGAGGGTGGTTTTCGTGTGAGTGATCTTGCTCGTGTGAGTAAATTGTTGTTCATTATATATTTTGTGAAACTAAATCATAATAAACTATGTCGGATCGAAATTCGCATATAGAGGGTAAACTGATCCCACAACCAAAAAGAAAATGCAAAAAATCATAATAAAATGGTAAGATCGCACAAGGAGCAGCGACCTATTGATTAGCCACTCGATCTCTGATCATATAACTCTTTTTTGTTTAAAATAAATTCATTTAACGATGAAATAAATAGATTAAAAAAAATAAGATAAAAATTTATTAATCGGGTAGATAGAAAAAAAAAGTTGAATGAACGCTTTAACGTATTTTAGTTTGCAAAAAATTGGTGTTTGAAAGATAGTAATTATGAAAAATTAAATTTGGTACTTTTGAACAGTTAATTTTTTATTTTTCACGAAGAGTCATTGAAAATAACATTAGCATTTTAAAGATCCGTCAGCTGGAAATTATTTTTCCAATTTTGCATGTTATTAATATTTATTTTGACTGAATATTTCAATTAGTTTTAGCAGGTTTTTTTAAGTGTGGCATCTTTTTATATTTTTGAAATCATTTTTTTATTAATTCTTTATTTAATAGCGTCACTCTTTCGTTCGTTTTTACTAACGAGAAATAATTACTTTAATTTTTAAGCAATTATAATTATTGGTATTAGGAAATATTCTGCAATTATTTACTCTCCTAAAGTAGTTACAAACTTGTATATATATATAGGGGTTGTATCATGTGGAACCCCCTCCTTTTCATGGATCCATGAATCCCCCTTTGCAACCGTTGATTGCATTTACTGTTTGCATTTTGGACGCAGCAGATTGTGCCACGTGTTTGCATTTTTGAAATGCACACGTGAGTTGCACATGATAAATGCACAAGTGAGTTGCACATGCTCATTAATGTGCTGGCACAATCTGGTGCCTCCAAAATGCAAACAGTAAATGCAATCAACAGTTGCAAAAGGGGATCCACGGATCCATGAAAAGTGGAGGGTTCCACATGATACATTCCCTATATATATATTGTACTCATCTCTTTCAATAACACACGAAAAATAATTACCTCATTCTTTTCATGATATCAGTGCCATTACCCAAACCCTAAAGTTTTCTTTCTCATCGAGCCGCTCCTGCTCTATCATGGCCGGCAACAATGTACTCACTGTGGACAACAAGGTCACAATATGTCAACATGCTTCTTACTTCATGGCTTTCCAGAATGGTTTCAAAAAAAGCGAAATCGAGGCACGGCATCATCCTCATCTGCGGACCAAAAGAATAATGTTTCTGGAAGAGGTACCGGTACTTCAAGTGTATCAAATGCTGTGCAACCTACTTCTTATGCTGCAAGTACACCAACTTACAATGATCAAGAAGTCAAGATCGTCAAGTCTTTGGTCCGGCTTTATCTAATGACTAATGAAGTTATGTCATGGACTTATTTAATATTCTAATTCGGTCTCATCTTCAGGTATCTTTGGTTTGTCTTGGATTTTAGATACTGGAGCATCGTATCACATGACAGGTGCTAACGATCATTTAATTGATCTTAAACCCATCAACACTATATCTATTATCTTACCTGATGGGAGTGTTTTAGTGCTTTATCAGAAGGCACCATTCGACTCGGATCCATTACTATTCCAAATGTGCTATTTATTCCTAATTTGCATTGCAATTTATTATCAGTGACTCGATCAACGGTCAACTACAGAGAAAATTACAGGACTATAAATAGAAAGGGAGGACTTCGATGGAAAGATGTCGTGACTTTGAGAGAAGCCCTAGAAGCGAAAAGAGAAGAAATCAAGGATTCAAACTTGAGGATCATCATCAAAGTTCAAGAGAAGATTCCTCTTCACTTTTTCACTCTTCACTTTCATTTTGATGTACTTATTCTGTGTATTGAACATGTTTGCACTTGCTATGAGTGAGTAGTGCTAGGTTTGGGGATCTCATGATGCCCTAGGTTAGGTTTTACCATGTAAACAATCATATTTAATTATTGAATGAAGTTTAGTTGATTTTCTCATGAAATGGATATAGTCTTATTATGATGTGCTCTATGTGTTTGACAAAATACCTAGGAGACCATCTTATCAATGTGACATTAATTTATTCACTGATGATTGATATCTTAATGTCTATTTCATGAATTTTTATGTGATCATACATGCATGAAAGTGATGAATGATCATGTAGAAAGGTTTTATTTGAAAAACTTCTATGTCACCGATCAAAAGACCGAAATGTTGAGATTATGGAGCATAGGAGATACACGGTTCAATAGACCGATGGTTTGAGAACCGTGTCATTCACTTTTGCCCCTTACGAATGATGGAACGATGGTTGAAATTGGTTAAGGGATGAATGACAACTGAGGAAAATTGACTACACTCATTTATAAGAATCCTCGATATTATTTGCTTGCAATTTTACTTAGCCTAGGGGGAAATGAATTCCTGAATCTCTTTATTGATTTTTACATTTTATTCACTTGGTTTACTTTGTTAGAAGCTAGAAATTTTATAACCAACCCTTCCAAAAACCTTTTAGATCAACCTAGTAATGCATCCTAGTTAATGTAGTTAATTGCTTCTCTTGGGTTTGACTCTAGGTCATCCTAGAATTCTAAATATTGTTTGAGTTGTGCTGAGGATTAGTACACTTAAGAATAGTATCCTAAAAACTAAACGTCAATATATAAGAAGGATGACTCCTACTATTTTAAAATATAGAAAATAAAATAAATAAAACCTCAATCCTCCCTAAGTGTTATGAAGTCTAGTTTTGTTTTCGGTGATGGTTGAAGATAGTCTTTTATTAGCCTTACTCACATTTGGTGCATGTGAGTAAAGGTTAAACTGTTGTATCCTAGGAGACAAATTGTCGAGAGGAAACCCAGCACCGAGTAGGAGTGCAATATTATTTTAAGTAAAGCGTCGAGCGTGCCTCAAACACATACGATTTTGTATTTCTAACTTTGCTCTTTACTTTTACCAATTTATTTATTTATTGTATTATTCAGTAATTAATTACCTACATATTTCCTGTCTATTTTACACAATTATTCTAACACTTAGCATTTACATTATAATGGAATATTGGTTCTACCTCTTTTAATCAGGGCTTAAAGTGGTATGAGCTTTTATCTAAGTCATCTACACTTCCCACTGGCTAGACTATGGTTGAAATTGTGGAATGAAGCTGCTACAGTTGAAGTGCAGAACGAGCTACAAACGGCGACGTTATGTGAAGATCAAGTTATTAAATGGAACGGTGTCGTTTTGCGTAGGCGCGGGCTCTTGATCAAACGGCTGGAATTGAAAGCTAGCGGACGGTCCAGATTGAATCTGGAAATTCGAATAAAAGGGGAAACGCGCAGCAGCTAGGGTATCCGATTTCATCGAGCGATTGAGCGATTCTTCAAGCAGCAAGATTGTCAAGATCTCTGGAGCGTCTGGCGAGTTTGTTCAGAGCTGAATTGAGTGTTATTGACGTGTTTGGTGTACGGGATTGAGGCTTGTTCATCCCTGATTCAAGAACAATTGAGGTTGTATCATTAGCTGATTTCCAGCAACCATTAGTGGATTCTCGAGCACTGAGATTGCTCAACGTGGAGTAAAGGCCTTTCGGTCATATAACCACGGTATAATTGTTCTTGTCTTTCAATTTCTAGTTTTCAGATTTTAGGGTTCTTGATTGATTCTAGGGTTCATAGATTTGATCAGAATTCAGTTCAAGTAGAGTTAGATCTTTACAACAGTGGTATCAGAGCGGGATTACGTGTTTAATCTGTTCAAATCGATCTGCAAATTCTCGCATTCTTGTGTGTTCTGTGTGCTTGTGTCTTTGAAGTGCAGGAATGGCACCAGGGAGGATTGAGATTGTCCAGTTTGATGGAAAGAATGATTTCCAAGTCTGGAAGCTGAGGATGTTGGCACTGCTATCACACCATGAAGTAGATATGGCCCTAGAGCCAGTGACAAAGTGGTCTGATGAGGAAAAGAAGAAAGAAAACAAGATTCTTAAAGAAGCCAAGAACCTGATCATCTTAGGACTGTCTGATGCAATCCTGAGGCAGATCTGTGCTTGCAAAACTGCAATGGAAATTTGGCTGAGACTTGAGGAACTTTACTCAAATCAGGTGACATCTAACCTTGCCTACATAAAAGCTGCATTGTTTTCATTTAAAATGGATGCTGCTAAGTCTGTTGATGATAATCTTGATGAGTTCTTGAAGTTGTCTCTGATGTTAGTTGGCACACCTCACCAGTTAGATGATGTGTCTGCTGTTATGATCTTGTTGAATTCCCTGCCTGATAGTTATGCTGTAGTTAAAAATGCATTTCAGTATACTGGTAATGTTCCATCTTATGACCTGCTGTGTAATGCCTTGAGGACTAGAGAAATAGAACTGAAACAGGCTAAGGCTAAAAATGGTTCAAACTTGTTTGTAAAAGGAAAGGCAATGGAAATAGTAATAAAATCAGAACAGAAAATAGTAACTCTGAGACTAAGTCCAAGACTGAGAAAAAGAAGGATAATAAGACATCAGGTGAGACTAGGAAGTGTTTTCACTGTAATAAGGTTGGACATTTGAAAAAGAATTGTTTAAATGGCAAAACACAGGGATAAAACTTCCAAGGGAATGAATCCAATGTTGCCATGGGTAAGAACTTCAAGGAAATGTTCCTGAAGTTCTTAGCATATCTGATAAACCTGAAACTGACCAATGGGTCATGGATTCAGGTTGTTCTTTTCATATGTGTCCTGTTAAATCATGGTTTGATGATTTTCTGCCTGTCTTTGATGAGAAGGTGTTTATGGGAAATAACCAAGTTTGCCAGGTTGTGGGTATTGGTAATATAACCCTGAGACTGAGTAACAGCAAAAGGGTAATTCTCACTAAGGTAAGATGTGTACCAGGCCTAAGAAGAAACCTGATCTCTTTGGGTGTCTTGGATGACTTGGGCTGTAAGTATGTTGCTGAGGGAGGATTAATAAAGGTTACAAAGAATGGGAAAGAAGTTCTGAGTGGTAGAAAGTCAGGAGGTCTATATATCTTGGATGGAGAATATTGTCACAATGCTGAAGGAAAATGTGTCAAATACTATGCCTGTTTTGACTGAATCCTTGAAGTGGCATCTGAGATTGGGGCACTCTGGTAAATCTAGCATGGAAGCATTGGCTAGGAATGGACAGTTGGGTAAGACTAAGCTTGAGCAGATTCCTTTCTGTGAACCCTGTGTCCAAGCCAAGCAGCATAGGAACAAGTTCCCAGTAAGTACCTTTAGATCCTCAGAAAAATTAGGATATTTGCACTCTGATCTCTGGGGACCTGCATCAGTTGATACCCCTGGTGGGAATAAATATTTTATGAGTATTATTGATGATCAGTCAAGGTTCATCTGGGTATTCTTGCTAAAGACTAAGGATGAAACCCTGAAGAAATTCAAGGAATGGAAAAGCTTGATAGAAAATCAGACTGGTGTCAAGGTTAAAGCATTGAGGACTGACAATGGAATGGAGTACTGTAGCCAAGAGTTTGATGATTTGTGTAAGGAATCAGGTATACTCAGACATAGAACAGTGAGGAATACACCTCAACAGAATGGTGTAGCTGAGAGGCTAAACAGGACTTTGCTGGAAAAGGTAAGGAGCCTGATGTTCACTTCAGGAGTCCCAAAATCCCTCTGGGGTGATGCTTTATATACTGCTGTGCATATCACAACAGGTTCCCTCAAGACAATAGGGTTTAAAAGTCCCTTGGAGATATGGTCTGGAAAGGTTCCAACCCTTGATCACCTGAAGATTTTTGGGTGTGCTGCCTATGCACATACCAGAGAAGGAAAGTTAGACCCTAGGTCAGTCAGGTGTGTGTTTGTAGGATATCATCAGGATTTTGGAACCAAAGGTTATAGACTGTGGGATAGAGACAATCCAGGGGTCAAAATCATCATCAGCAGGGATGTTCAGTTTGATGAAGAAAGTTTCCCATGCAGAAAAGAAGGAAGTGTAAGAAGTGAGGTCTCTGAACCTCAAACTACATTGTTGGACTATGATCTGGAGGAACCAGATACATATGGTCAGGATCAACAAGGAGGGTTACCAGATCAGGTGGAGGACCTAACACCTGGAAATTTGAGTGAGGATGAGGAAGTGAATGAGCCTACAACCCAAGATCAGCTAGCTGAATATCAACTAGTTAGGGATAGGGAAAGAAGGCAAATAGTTCCAAATAGGAAATATACTTCTTATGCTGAACTAATATTTACTGCTTTGATAGCTTCCAGGGATGTAGGTCAAGTAGAACCTGAGTCCTATGCTGATGCACTGAAATCTAAAGATAAAGATCACTGGATGGGAGCTATGCAAGAGGAGATGAACTCACTCAAGGTAAATAATACATGGGTACTGGTGGAGAAACCTGCACATCAGAAGGTGGTGGAATGCAGATGGCTATTTAAGCTAAAGGAAGGCCAAAACCCTGAGGATCCTCCAAGGTACAAAGCCAGGTTAGTGGCTAAAGGCTATACACAAAGGGAAGGTATTGATTTCAATGAAATATTCTATCCTGTGGTAAAATTTAAAACTATAAGGTTGATGCTTGCTGCTGCTGCATATTATGATTTTGAAGTAGAGCAATTAGATGTTAAAACTGCTTTCTTGCATGGTGATCTAGATGAAACTATTTACATGAGGCAGCCTGATGGTTTTGTAGATAGAAAGTATCCTAGTCATGTATGCTTGCTTAAGAAATCATTGTATGGACTTAAACAAAGTCCTAGGCAATGGTATAAGAAATTTGATGGATATGTTTGCAGTATTGGTTTCACTAGAAGTGAGTATGATGTCTGTCTATATTTTAATTTCACTGATAATATCCAGTTTATATTTTGTTGTATGTTGATGACATGTTATTGATAAGTAAATCAATGAGTAAGATATCAGTGTTGAAGCAAAAGCTGAGCAGTGTGTTTGACATGAAGGATTTAGGACCTGCTAGGAAAATCCTAGGGATGATCATAGAAGAGTACATTGAGAATTCATCAGAAACCTTATCTGGAAAAATTGGTTGACAAGTTTGGTATGAATAACTGCAAAAGTGTTAGTTTACCTTTAGCTGGTCACTTTGTTCTAAGTAAAAATCAGTGTCCTAAGTCAGATAATGAGAAAGTAAGAATGAGCAAATTTCCTTATGCTAATGCAGTAGGATCAATTATGTATGCTATGATCAGTACTAGACCAGATTTGGGATATGCTATTTCAGTGATAAGTAGATTTATGTCATGTCCTGGGTATGAGCACTGGTTAGCAGTTAAATGGGTTATTGCTTATATTTCTGGAACGTTGAACTTGGTTTGTGTTATGGCAAACAGACCTCTACATTTGATCTAGCTGGCTTTGTAGATGCAGATTTTGCAGGTGACAAGGATTCCAGGAAATCAACTACAGCTTACTATTTCACTATGGGAAGGAATTGTATTTCATGGAATTCAGGTTTGCAATCAATTGTAACATTGTTAACTACAGAGTCTGAATATGTTGCCATTTGTGAATGTGTTAAGGAATGTATGTGGTTGCAAGGTGTGATTAGAGAGTCTAGGTTGTCATCTGAGGTTGGTGTAATATACACTGATAGTCAATCAGCTCTATATCTATGCAAAAATCCAGTATATCATGATAGGACTAAATATATAGATGTTAGATATCACTTTATTAGAGCTTGGTGTGGTTAAAGTTGTGAAAGTGCAGACTGAAGATAACCCAGCTGATATGGGAACTAAGGTGGTTTCACTGACAAAATTTAGTCATTGTTTGGAAATGCTTGGTGTTGGGTAAGTTTTGCAGGTTAGAGCGCTAATCAATGTGTCAGAGGATTCACTAATGTTGTTGGTTGCTGAGTTGAAGAACACTGCAGCTTCAGGTGGAGGATTTGTGGAATGAAGCTGCTAACA
>QZGG01004586.1:0-12776 GCA_006409495.1 Sedum album
TTGAAAATGTTACAATGCGTACGTGTTAATATTAAAAACTACTGACCTGTACATAAATATATCTGCGCTAATTCCCAACAAAGCCTCGCACATATTGCAAGACTCTCGACTAGGGGACGACTTCGACGCGCGACGATCGTCGAACTCTGCATAGAAAAACATGCATGGAGCCATTCGGGCCGTATGTTATAAAAACTTGATGATCAGAGGATTGAAGAATGTCCAAAGAGGAAAGGGGAGCTTTGAAGAGATGCAACTGCATAGGTTATATAATACATTAGGGTATGATAATTAAATTGCAAGTTGTATTTGTTGTTGTCCTTACGTGACAACTTGTGTCGTTTTTAATGATTTTATTGGATGTTGTGGTGGGCCATGCATTTAAGCTTTCCTTTTTTATGTCTTGTTTTGAATTTTTTCATTATTTAATCATCATTTATTAGCTATTTTTTTAAATAATTTAATTTTAACGCACTTATTTTTGTATTATATACTTGACACGCTCTTTATATAGATTTTTGAAGTGATGGTGGTGCAAAGTTTTCATGGTTAAAACAACCCTATTAGACTTAGAGTAAGTGATCATGATTTCATATTTAATTGTCGTTGCATTAAATTATGCACCAAGTTGACTATAAAAATATCTTCTACTGTAGGATGAGCTCATTCTTGCGTAAATCGAACACTATAAAAACATCCATTAACTTTATTTTGGATTGTTTATGTTTTTTATTGGGAATGATTACATGTGCCTTTCAAGTTTCATTACATTAACATTTTAATCAGTGTTGCTTGACTTGTGGAAATTCATTTGACAATGTGGCTGATTTCTTTTCAGATATATTGAGCTCAATATTTATTTATTTAATTATATATTGGGGTTGGAGTATTAATAAATTATATAATTAAATCATATGAAGTGGACTAGAGTATAACATCATGAAGAATCTCATTTGAATAAATAAATAATTTTACAATGAATTATCCATTTTGTCCAAATATGCATTAACAATTTACTTTCTTAAGAAGTCCACTTTAAGAGCTTATCCATAAAAATAAAGTCCACTAAAATACATTTCATTTTTCACTTCACAAAATAAAAATGACATAGAGTTGATTATGATCAAATAGTGATAAGTAGCACAATAGAGAAAGTCATTTGACTAATCCTAAGCCTCAATTTTCATCCCTAAAATAAGGACAAACAATGGATTCTATTAAATTGTTATATTTAGTCAAAAATTGTTAGATCCACAAAAATCTACTCTTTGAACACATTTTAATTATTGGATTAACATTAATCTCTCCAATCCATCCTTTAGTCTACTCAATCACTCTCCATCCACAAATCACAGCTCACAGTTACAACACATTGATTATATTTATAACTAAATTTTCACTCAGTTTTTTCAGCTTGTTTAGTTCATATTGTTTTTACACACCCTTTTGCTATTATGTTTATGTGCTTCTTTTTTACATGGCTTTCAGTCTCAACAATTGCATCAATAATGATCAAGGCCAAAACTTGAAGCATTTTTGCAAGATTTGTAAGAAGGGTTTTGGATGCGGCCGCGCGTTGGGTGGGCATATGAGAGCGCACGGAGTTGGGGATGAGAGTGGGTTGATGGAGGATGATGAAGATGAGGATCAGGCAAGTGATTGGGATGATAAAATGGCTGGTACAAGTAATGCACCTTCGCCTACGGCGAATGGTGCAAATAAGAGAATGTATGCTTTACGGACGAATCCTAATAGGCTTAAGACTTGTAGATCATGTGAGAATTGTGGTAAGGAATTTTCGTCGTGGAAATCTTTTTTAGAACATGGAAAATGCGGTGAGGCGGAGTCGGATGAGGAAGAGGAAAAATCACCTGTATCATCTCCGGATTCAAATAGTGAAGATCGGAGATGGTCTAGACGAAAAAGTTCATTACGAGCGAATTTTGGGAACTTTAATAATCCTATTTGTCCTTCTAGTGAAGAGGAAGATTTAGCACATTGTTTGATGATGTTGTCAAATGCAAATGCTGAGTATTCTCAACATCATCAGGCTGAGCCGGATCATGAATCGTGTGCTTCGGCCAATAGAGATGATCATTTCAACAATATGATGATGGGATCATTTGCTAGAACTACGCGGATATCCGTAGGGATCAAAGCTAAATCAGTTGCTAAAGGGTTATTCGAATGCAAGGCGTGTAAGAAGGTATTTAACTCACATCAAGCACTCGGAGGCCATCGAGCTAGTCATAAAAAGGTTAAGGGCTGTTTTGCTGCTAAGCTCGACGAAAACAACCAAAATCCGCAAAATGGCGAAGAAACTCTCACACACTACGAAGATGATCAGTTTACCGTTCCATTGCAGAAATCAGCCTCTTATGCCCTTCAGTTAGGCACCACCACTACTATCACTCCCTCCGCGACTCAGCCTCTTTCGTCCTCTCCAAGTTCCTCGAAAAGAAAGTCCAAAGTGCACGAATGCTCAATCTGCCACAGAGTATTCTCATCAGGACAAGCACTAGGCGGACACAAACGTTGCCATTGGATCACATCCAACAACATAGGACATGAATATCCCCATTTCAACCACTTTACATCCACCAAACTAGACCTAAACATACCGGCCTTCAACGAACAAGTTGCACCACCCCGAAACGCATTAAGCTTCGAACTTTCAGCTGAAAATTACTTCCTACAAAACAATGAATTAAAATATAATGAGGAAGTCACCATGACAAAAAACAACAACAACAATTGTAACAACAATGTGATGGATCAAGAAGATGATCAAGATGATGCAAATAGCAAAATGAGATTGGCTAAGTTGAGTGAACTGAAGGATATGAAGGTTGGTGGTGAGGGGTCTTCTTCATCATGGCTTCAAGTGGGACTTGGTTCAAGTACAACTGATAATGTTGTGGTGGTTGGAGATCAAGACAATCCTGGATGATGTTTTTGTCTGTTTAAGGTTTTAGTATGTGACAGTTATATATGTGTATTTTTAGCAAAATGATACAACACTGTATAGTTTTATATTTCATTTATTCAATATTGTAAAAACATTTTCATTCATATTATTTGGATTAAAATTAGCCATCTCTATATTTTAGCTTCAATTTTTTAAATTCATCACATTCCAAATATTAATTCATTTTGCATTTATTAATGACAATTAAACGGTGATTAAATCATTGAATATTCCTAAAACCTAGCAGAAACGACGTCGTGCTGGATCCACTCCCGTATAAATACCCGTACTGCAGTTGTACTCTCTACAGCTTCAATCGACAGCGTAACAATTTTTGGCGGGAAAATTGGATTGCGAGGATGGAAGTGGAGCGATTGCCGATCTCACCACCGCAGAAGGCGATGCTGTTAAAAGCAGGCTATTCGACGCTTGAATCGATTTTTTCAGTCTCACCATCTCGTCTCTCTCGTGGTATTTTAATCTCTTTCTTTGAAAATCTGTTTTAGGGTTTTTACCGCTTAAGTACTAAATGGCATTTCATCTGTGTGCATACAACCTGTTTGATCTTATGACTCAAGGAGATTATCTTTGTATTGTGAACAATTTATTAGAATTGAGAAAAAGTTGAATTACTGAAGTATCTGAAAGTGGAGGTGTGAATCTACTGCTTGATTATTGTGCCTTTTTATATGTAGATCTGAATATATCAGAGGCTGAAGCTAATGAGATTCTTCGGCTTGTGTCTCAAACTCAAAGTACTGGGTCAGTGTCAGGTTGTTCGAGTGGAAAGCCTACCGTAAGCACTGGTAAAGAAATGTTATGATCGTTTACCGGTGGTTAATGATAGGGCATTTTGTTGTTGTCTCTTCTTACTGATTGTATTGGTGTAACTATTTCAGCGCTTTCTTGTTCACAATCGGCATGGGAGATGCTACATGAAGAAGTTGTTTTTGGGCGCATCACTACATCTTGTGCTGAACTAGATGAAATTCTTGGTGGAGGAATAAGTTGCAAACAAGTGACTGAGATTGGTTTGTAGTGCTCTCCCTGATGAAGTAAAACTATATTATTATTATGGGCTTGAGTGGTTGTGAAAGATGTAACTGTTTGGTCTGTTTAGGTGGGGTTCCAGGCATCGGAAAGACACAATTAGGGTAGGGTGCATATTCTTTTTAGGGTGTTATCTTCAACTATTATGACTTTCTCAACTTACATGGTAACTTGGTTATTGCAGTGTGCAACTAGCTGTAAACGTTCAGATGCCTGTTGATTGTGGTGGGGTTGAAGGAAAGGCCATATACATTGGTATCTCTTTATTTTACTGAGTTCAGTTATGTACTGACCTTGTCAACAATCAACATATTGACTTAGTGTTCTTCACAGATACGGAAGGCAGCTTCATGGTGGAACGCACTTTGCAAGTTGTGGAAGGTTGCATAGAGGAAATGTCAGAAAGTGTTAGTGCAGAACGGGATATTCAGATTTCCTTAGACAAATGGCAGCCGAAGAATTTTCTTAGGAATATTTACTACTTCCGAGTCTGCAGCTACCCTGAACAAGTTGACTTGATAAATAACTTGGAAACATTTATCTCAGCTCACAAAGATGTAGGTATGCTGTTGAATTGGTCATATGTGTTTTTGTTCTTTTGCTTTGCTGTGATTGTGGAAACAAGGGTTTGCGCTTTTGGCACTCATATCCGTTACCAAGCATCTATAAGTCTTTCAATGCATTATAAAGTTTGCGCTCTTAAGTTAGGTCATAGATTTCAAAGTAAAAGATTAGGATGTGAAAAAGCGATTCTAACTGCATATTGACTTGGGAGCAGTTTGGTTTTTGATGTCTGTATACTATCACGTTAGAGTTCCTACTATGCTTCTAATTGGACATCAGCATATATAAAGAGTGTAGTTTTGCTGAGATTCATCGTACACAATTATTGCTGTGATTCATCATAAAATAATTTTTGGGTGTTTTATCGGCTATATTTAGTCACAATATTGTTTTGGTTGAAATATCTGATGTCTTTATGTGTTATTTTTTAACTGGTACAAACGAATACAATCTTCTTGCATTTACAGGTAAAGATAGTGATAATCGACAGTATTTCTTTCCACTTTCGTCAAGAATTTGACGATCTATCCTCCAGAACCCGACTGCTTAGCGGAATGACTTCCAAACTGACAAAACTTGCAAAAGACTCAAAATTGGCAGTTAAGTGAACTCTTTTTATATTTGCTGCATATTTGTTCATCCTTGCCATATTCCCCCCTTTAATTTACCTACTTTTGTTAAGTGAATTTCCAATTCCAAGATTTTTGTTTTGGAGTGGATGGTGTGATAAATATCCAGCACAAGTCCAAAGCAATGCTTTCCATCTACTATTCTCACAATATATTGCCACTGACCCTGTTTACATTTGCAGGTAGTGCTGCTGAACCAGGTTACGGCAAAGCGCAAAGAAGGTTATTTCCACCTAACACTAGCATTAGGTACCCAACTGTCAACACATCGCTACACACCATATCATTCTCATACTCTTGAACTTAATACTTCCTGTTGATTATGCCTGACAGGCGACAGCTGTCCCGAGGTTGCACAACAGGGTCATTCTCTACTGGAATGGCAATGAAAGATATGCATATATAGACAAATCTCCCACCCTTCCCCCAGCCTCAGCCCCTTTCTCCGTCACTCCAAAAGGAATCCGCAGCAGCATTCAAGCTGTAAACGCATCAAAATGATGTGATAACAATAACAATATGCTTCCTCAAGGTCTATTTTGATTGCTCATCGTTTCAGATAATGTATCTATGTTCAGCTGCTTAAATATGACTTATGCTCATCACAACACTGTTGCCTTTTCTTTCCTTGAACAGAAATTCACCAATGGAAGCTAGAACAGAATTTCAACAAATTGAAACACACATTATACCCGCAAACTCTCTTTCCTCATCCACCGCTTAACCAAAAATAACAGAGCTATCAATCAACGTTCCAGATCTCCCATCCGACACAATCCAACGGCTGCACGTGACTCTCACCTGCTCGGTCCCTCGGCGAGACTTTCAAAGCGCATGTTTGTGTCTCTCGTCTCTCTCTATAATATATATTCGCATCTCTCAACTTTCATCTTCGTACTTATCGAAATACTCTACAATGGCTTCCTCCGTCAACCTCTCCCAAGCCCTACTCTCCGCCACCATCTCCGATCGCCCCTCCACCGCTTCAATCCCCAAATTCTCCTCTCTGAAATCCATTTCCTCCTTCAACGCCTCCCGCCTAGTCAGCACTGCGTCTCCTCACCTCGCCGGCTCGCATTTACACCAACTGCCATCCGATCTCAAGCTGTTGAACAGTAGAGAAAACGACCGACACTAGCTTGGTCGATAAATCGGTCAATACGATTAGGTTTTTGGCTGTCGATGCGGTCGAGAAAGCTAACTCCGGACATCCTGGTTTGCCTATGGGATGCGCGCCGATGGGACATGTGTTGTACGATGAGGTCATGAGATATAATCCCAAGAATCCTTACTGGTTTAATCGCGATCGCTTTGTTTTGTCTGCTGGACATGGCTGCATGCTTCAGTATGCTCTTCTTCACCTAGCTGGTTATGACAGCGTCAAGGTCAGTAGTTAACATTAATTCCCAACTTCCCATTTCTTATTAATATGAATGATTTATTTGCTAGTTTCAGCTGCTGTTCGAGATATGTTACGGAGTTTTATATGTTAGCGTGTGTAAGTTAGTAGTTGTGAATTATAATGTGACAGGAAGAGGATTTAAAGAACTTCCGACAGTGGGGAAGCAGGACTCCAGGACATCCGGAGAACTTCGAGACGCCTGGCATTGAAGTTACTACTGGTTAGAATGTTGATTCTGACTTTTTATTGCTACATATAAGTTGTACTGGATGTAGAATATTGAAGTTTTTTATGCAGGTCCGCTTGGGCAGGGGATTGCTAATGCAGTTGGCTTGGCTCTTGCTGAGAAGCACTTGGCAGCAAGATACAACAAACCTGGCAGTGAGATTGTGGATCACTACACGTAAATTTCGTTATTAGTGACCTTAATCTTGATTTCCTTGTGTTTCTTGCTTGGGGGTATTTGATTTTGATTGAAGTTGATTTTATTTTCAGCTATGCAATTTTGGGAGATGGTTGCCAGATGGAGGGAATTGCTAATGAGGCTTGCTCGCTTGCTGCTCACTGGGGGCTAGGGAAGTTGATTGCATTCTACGATGACAACCACATATCCATTGATGGTGATACCGAGATTGCATTTACTGAAAATGTGGATGCAAGATTTGAGGCCCTTGGATGGCATGTCATTTGGGTCAAGAATGGAAACACTGGTTATGACGAGATCCGAGCTGCCATCAAGGAAGCCAAGGCTGTCACCGACAAGCCTACTTTGATCAAGGTAAATACTACCACTTTTTTTCTTCCATTTTCCCTCATTTGGATAAAGTTATTTTAAGCACATGCAGTACAATTGCTAGTGTTTAAGCGTCCAACTCAGAGACTCGTCTAGGCATTGGTGGCTTAGGGATGCTTCATATCTTTTGTTTCCAACTTTCCATTCGCATGATAGTGCTTGTGATACATCATTTGATTGAATATTCTCCTCTAAGTAACTATAGTTTGTATAAAGGATACTTTTCGTTTAGGATGTCATCTCATGTCCATACTTAAGTATGTATTTCTAACTTGGTATGATCACAGGTAACGACAACTATTGGTTTTGGGTCCCCAAACAAGGCAAACTCCTATAGTGTCCATGGCAGTGCTTTGGGTGCCAAGGAAGTAGATGCCACTAGACAGAATCTTGGGTGGCCACATGAGCCATTCCATGTCCCTGAGGATGTCAAAAAGTAGGCAGCTATTTTCTTCTTCTGTTCGCAAATCGTCATCTATGGAAAAAGAATGAATCAATAAATCATAATTTTCATATTCCTAGGCACTGGAGTCGCCATGTTTCTGAGGGTGCTGCTCTTGAAGCTGAATGGAATGCCAAATTTTCGGAGTATGAGAAAAAGTACGCCGCAGAAGCTGCCGAGTTGAAGTCTATCATTGAGGGAACATTACCTCTGACTGGGAGAAAGCTCTTCCGGTGAGCACAACCTTTCTTTTTCATCTATAGCATTATCTTCCTCTTCCTTCTGTGCATGATATTCTTATTATGCTCTTTCGCAACATATCTTATCGAAATAGTATGCTGATTCTCTGCTGCATGCTAACAGCGATACACTCCAGAGATTGCTGGTGATGCCACCAGGAATTTGTCTCAGACAAATCTTAATGCTCTTGCTAAAGTTATCCCTGGACTAGTTGGCGGCAGTGCTGACCTTGCTTCATCAAACATGACTTTACTCAAGATGTTCGGCGACTTCCAAAAGGCAACTCCAGAAGAACGCAATATCAGGTTTGGTGTTCGGGAGCATGCAATGGGAGCCATCTGCAATGGTATTGCTCTACACAGCCCAGGCCTGATCCCGTACTGTGCAACATTCTTTGTTTTCACTGACTACATGAGAGCAGCCATGAGACTCTCTGCCTTGTCTGGAGCTGGTGTTATTTATGTGATGACCCATGATTCCATTGGACTCGGTGAGGATGGACCAACACATCAGCCGATTGAGCATCTGGCAAGTTTCCGAGCCATGCCCAACATCCTGATGCTCCGCCCAGCTGATGGTAATGAAACTGCCGGATCATACAGAATGGCCGTCCTCAACAGGAAACGACCTTCCGTCCTCGCCCTTTCTCGTCAAAAGCTTCCTAATCTCCCTGGCACATCTATTGAAGGAGTCGAGAAAGGTGGATACACCATTTCCGACAACTCATCTGGTAACAAACCCGACGTGATCCTAATTGGAACTGGGTCAGACTAGAAATAGCTGCTAAGGCTGCTGATGAGCTGAGAAAGGAAGGAAAGACAGTCAGAGTAGTTTCCTTCGTGTCATGGGAGCTATTCAATGACCAACCTGATTCATACAAGGAAAGCGTCTTGCCTGCAGCTGTGACTGCCAGAGTAAGCATCGAAGCAGGGTCCACATTCGGGTGGGAAAAAATAGTGGGATCTGCTGGAAAGGCTATTGGCATTGATACATTTGGTGCAAGTGCCCCAGCTGGAAAACTATACAAGGAGTTCGGCATCACAGTGGAAGCTGTGGTAGCTGCAGCCAAATCTCTTTGCTAAACCCATCAACTATTCATGAGTGAAAACCAAACACTCTTAAATTCATCGGCCAGCATGGGAATGAGATATCAAAGGTTAGAACATTTTAATCTTGCTGTTTTATGTCAAACTCTTGATATTATGTAGTGAAAGTTATGCAGCAAGAAAATGTTGGAACTGTGGCAAATAATGATACTTGATTGATCAACTCTTCTTTTGTCATTCATTAATTTAAAGTATGAAATTGTACTGGCAATGAATTGATACACATTATAAATGAATTAGGTAGAGGCGTACATGGTGGAACGTGATAGCATGTTATGAAACCCAATCTCAACAGCCAACCAACATCATGTTGCCCTATTAACTTTTCTTCCATCACATTCACATGTCCATCTCTCTTTTTGTCCCCACAAGTCACAACCTACACCATTTTAGCAACTCATTCATGAGCGAGTACAAGTCCTTCTGGCATGTTATGTGTTCTGAGATCACTTAGCATTTTAGTGCTACCCCGACACATACGACTTCCTCGTATTCACATAGTTATTTAACCGAAAAAAAGCTGTTGAAGATTGATTATATACCCTAAGTTATGATGAACACATTTAATCAGGGAAGACAGTGTATTTCTAAGAAAGTAACTATGCTACAATTTTACATAACAAGTCTTCTAACTGAGACTTCCGAAATCGCAAATCCCCATATCACTATCACACCCTTCTTCTAAACTTCTCAACTGCTTTCTCTAAAACAAGTTAGCACCCCCTTGATCACATTTATTTTCCAACACCCATTGCGATAAGGTTGGTGTTACTCCTTTCTGAAACATCTATAACCTAAACATGGACATAAAATTAACGCGGAAATATTCATTTTTGACGTGATACCAAAATACTCATAAAATTACCTCAACGAATTAACATCAACGCGGAAATGCAACCATAACCTCCTCCAATTCCAAATTCCCCTTACCATATTTTCTTGATTCAATTTTTCCATTTAAACAGATTTCTTACTCTTTGATTCAAACAGAAGATTCCTACCACCTTCCATCAATTTCCCTCCCATTCATAAAATCTCTCTCACACACATTGACAGCAAATTACAGCTCAGCATCACCCCCAGTTGACTCCACTTTCACTCCATCTTCAATCAATTCCCATTCCATTCATTTTCAACTCAATTTCATCTCCTATAACAAAAGTTTCAACCTTTACTCAACCCCACAAATCAAAGCTCCGATCTTTACTCCGCCGACGATGTCTTCATCCTCTTCCCACCTCGACGACAACATCCCATCCACTCCCGGCAAGTTCAAGATCGATAAATCCCAACACCACCGCACAAAGATCGCATCTTTCACCAAGATCGCTCTTTTCCTCATCATCTCCATCATTGTCGTCGCTTTCTTCCACTCACCATCTACCCTCCACTCAGATCCAACCAGACGCTCCCTCCGCACCTCCAATTTCAACCCAATCGATTTGGAAAAACAACTCCGCTCCTCCGCCAAGATCCGCCGCTCTAACGGCATCTCCGTCCTCGTCACCGGCGCTGCCGGCTTTGTCGGTTGCCACGTGTCACTCGCACTCAAGCGCCGTGGAGATGGCGTCGTCGGTTTAGACAATTTCAACAGTTATTACGACCCCGTTTTGAAGCGAGCTCGTCAAAGCCTGTTGCAAAAAGCTGGAGTCTTTGTTGTTGAAGGTGATATAAACGACGTCGTGTTGTTACGTAAGCTTTTCGAAGTAGTTGCGTTTACTCATGTAATGCATTTAGCTGCTCAAGCTGGTGTTAGATATGCTATGGAGAATCCTGGTTCATATATTCATAGTAATATTGCCGGTTTCGTTAATTTGCTTGAGGTTTGTAAGGCTGCAGATCCGCAGCCAGCGATCGTTTGGGCATCGAGTAGTTCTGTTTATGGACTTAACAAGAAAGTGCCGTTTTCAGAATCTGATAGAACTGATCAACCCGCTAGTTTGTATGCAGCGACAAAAAAAGCCGGTGAAGAAATTGCGCATACTTATAATCATATATACGGTTTGTCGCTTACGGGGTTGAGGTTTTTTACAGTTTATGGACCTTGGGGTAGGCCAGATATGGCGTATTTCTTTTTTACTAAGGATATGTTGAAAGGGAAGGCGATACCGATATTTGAGGGAAAGAATCATGGGACGGTGGCTAGGGATTTTACGTATATTGATGATATTGTGAAAGGGTGTGTGGCATCGTTGGACACTGCGGAGAAGAGTACTGGAGTGGTGGGAAGAAGAAAGGACCGGCGCAGTTGCGAGTGTTTAATTTGGGGAATACATCGCCAGTGCCTGTTAGGGATCTTGTGGGGATTTTGGAGAGGCTGTTGAAGGTGAAAGCTAATAAGAAGATTTTGACATTGCCTAGAAATGGGGATGTTCAGTTTACGCATGCTAATATCAGTTTGGCTCAGAGAGAACTCGGGTATAAGCCAACTACAGATTTGCAAACGGGGTTGAAGAAGTTTGTGAAATGGTACTTGAGTTACTACGGCGATGGAAAGAAAAGTGCAGTATAAAGCAAATTCTTTTATATTTTTGGCGAGGTATTATACTCAGAATTGTGCTTATAATATCAGTTTGATTCATTTCTGTGTTGGTTGCCGGATTTTATACATTTCCATATTTTGTAAAGGCGATGGATCCTGCAAGAAAATGTTGTGTAGCAATGGCATGGAGTGCTTCAAATTCAGAAGAAACAGGAAAGTCATTATATTTCAATTGATGTAATTGTTTTAGCCTTTGACATTGTAGAAATAAATTCTTGACTGGTGGCGCACAAATTCTGATTGATCGTATCCTTTGAGATATATTCATTTTCAATAAATAGCTGTTCTACTTTACTACAATATTTGGAACTTGTTCTGATTGCAGATTTTCAGTTGTTCTTCAAAGATATTGGAAGTCTTTCGATTTTATTCGTATTTCACTTGGTAGCTCGTCTAGGGTTCTTACGCTTACGGTCCAGCCAATTTGAGTGATGTTGATACTTCTGTGTGTACTTTGCGTATGGAATTGTATTCTGCTGTTAAAACTCATATTTGCTGGCTGTTTCTATCTGTTAGTGTGATTACTCATCGTGTTGGGAGTATTTAAACAGCTACTAGGGTCATAAAGAACTTGAGAAGAGTCACAAGATGTATTACAATGTCCGCTGGATAAGTGCAGCTGATTACACATCAAAAGTAGTTTTTCCATCATTTGGAGTCTAATGGAATGAGTTGCCTATCAGGCCATGATTCCTTGTGAAAATACTTTACAGGCACGACACCGTCAGAGCCTTCTGTCGAGATTACTTTATTATTTGATACGAATAACTTCATTCCATCTGAAAAAACAAAGCCGGTAATGATTAGGAAACAATCATATGGCACACATGTGGAATGCAAGTGCTTATCACAACTTTTAACAATGCCGCACTTTGATTTGCTGTCACTTTCAGGAATGTTTGCACCTCTTAAGACGTTTGCACTTCGTACCTAGCAAGATATTAAAAGATTAACGGAAGAAACACAAGTTAATATTTACTAAAGGCATAGAAAGTAGGAAACCACAAATGCAAGAAATTCATATGCAAATATTTTTGAAA
>QZGG01004587.1:0-12785 GCA_006409495.1 Sedum album
TGAAGAGGCCAAAGACCACAAGGAATGGATGGCTGCAATTCAAGAAGAGACCAAAGCCATGGAGAGGAATGGAACTTGGCATGAATCTGATCTTCCCAAAGGTAAGAAGGCCGTGACCAGCAGATGGGTATTCACCATCAAATACAAGAGTGATGGACAGATTGAGAGGTACAAGGCAAGGTTAGTGGCAAGAGGATTCACTCAAACATATGGGGAAGACTACCTTGACACTTTTGCACCTGTGGCCAAGCTCCATTCAGTTCGAGTCATCCTCTCAGTTGCTACAAACCTAGGATGGGATCTATGGCAGATGGATGTCAAGAATGCATTCCTACAAGGTGAGCTTGAAGAAGAAGTCTATATGCATCCTCCACCAGGGCTTGAAAGCATGGTCAAACCAGGTAAGGTTCTTAGGCTTAAGAAAGCTATCTATGGTCTAAAGCAATCACCAAGGGCATGGTACCACAAGCTGAGCACAACTCTCATCAAAAGAGGATTCCACAAATCTCAAGCTGATCATACACTCTTCACCCTCACTACGCCATCAGGTATAGTTGTGATCCTTGTGTATGTTGATGATATCATCATCACAGGAGATGACAAACAAGGTATACTCGAAACTAAAACTTTTCTCAATTCGGTTTTTGATATTAAAGACTTGGGTGAACTAAAGTACTTTCTTGGTATTGAGATGTGCAACTCGAAAGAGGGGTTATTCTTATCACAAAGGAAGTACACACTTGATCTTTTGTGTGAAGCAGGAAAGCTTGGAGTGAAACCAGCAAAGACTCCACTTGAGGAAGGATACAAAGTCATACGTGAGGGGGAGATTGAAGAAAAGCCCTTTGAGGATGAAAAGCTGTACAGAAGGATGGTTGGTAAGTTGATTTATTTAACTATCACAAGACCTGATATATTTTCCGTGAATCAGGTTAGCCAGCATATGCAAACACCAAAGATGCACCATTGGCACATGGTAGAGAGGATTTTGAAGTACCTCAAAGGCACGGCTGGTCAAGGAATCTGGATGGGAAGGAATGGCAACACCGATGTGGTAGGTTATTGTGATGCAGATTGGGCAGGAGATAGGAATGATAGGAAATCAACCACAGGTTATTGCACCTTCATTGGAGGTAATCTCGTGACTTGGAGAAGCAAAAAACAGAAGGTGATCTCTTGTTCAAGCGCTGAGGCAGAGTATAGAGCCATGAGAAAGCTAACAAATGAGTTGATATGGATTAAAGCTCTCCTCAACGACCTAGGCATCAAGATCAACACACCCATCACTATGCATTGTGACAATCAGGCGGCCATCCATATTGCATCCAACTCAGTGTTTCATGAGAGAACAAAGCATATAGAAGTGGACTGCCACAAGGTGAGAGAGGCTGTAGAGCAAGGAGTGATTCAGCTGAGCTACACAAAAAGTGAGCATCAACTAGCAGACATCTTCACAAAGGCTGCTAGTAGCAAGGTGTGTGAGTTCATCCATTCAAGGCTTGGACTCACAAGTGTCATCCCTTAGACATAACCCTGGCCGAAGGTTCTTGTACTCTTTTTGTCCTAGGTATGGTTTTATCCCATGTGGTTTTCCATACTTAGGTTTTTAATGAGGCAAGGGCTCTAGGGTCCAAGCTTGTCTAAATCCTTTAGTCAAGCTTGAGGGGGAGTGTTAGAATAAGGAAATATGTAGGGTAGATGTTGGACTTAAGGAAACATGAAGGACCAAGCTTGGGCAGTAAGTTTCTAAAGATATTCAAGGTTTCCTAAAGATATTCAAGGTTTCCTAAAGAAACCAAATCTTGATTATCTACTTACCTAAACCAACCTTAGCTAGGCCAACATGGTTTCCTAAGATTTGTATAAATACCCTACTTGTTTACTCTTGTTATTTAGTACAATCAATACTCTTTTCTCAACTTTTCTTTGTTTACTTCCTTACTTGTCATTCTTCCACACTCTACAAACTCAATATACTCTGAATTCTTTCACTCCGATTGAAGAAGACAAGCCCCTGATTTTATGTTCGGATATTGAGGTTCCAAATGCCACTTTTCATCCCCTATTATTTCCCAAGGTCACAAATCTCACACTGAGGTACTTCATTCTATGTCTCCGATAGTATCTTTACAAGAGGTTGATGAGGATTATGTTTTTGATGAGTATGTTTTTGATGAGGTATGCCTGAGATTTGGATTTGTGACTTCATCTCATGACCTTGGTAGTGTCTTTGAATTCCGCACGTTAGGTGTTTGTCAAATTGCCTATGAGACGTTTCGGTATAATTTTACATCATATATGTTCTTACAACCTCAAAACATCTTCTGGGGAATGAATGCTGCTTCATTCTTATTGGACTGGTTAGGGAAACCTTTCCGGCCTCCTGATATTACTCATGGTACAATCTTATATCAAAATCTACAACCGTTTTGTGTGAAGGATCATGTTATCAAGGTTTCGAAGACCGCTCAATTTTCCGAGATTGAATCTAGATTTATGTTGGCCACTTCATTTGACGTTTTGGTAAGTGCCTCTGCATATCAGCGGTTTGTCGAACTGCCAGTAAGATCTTCCTGGGCAGTGTAATCTCATATATTATTTTGATGAACCATGGGTCCTCAGTTCCCTCCTGATAATTTCAGAATTCATACATTTTGTGCCGGCTTTGGCTCTATAGTAAGTTTCTGGAATTCTGGTATTGTTCTGATATACTTCTGAACTCAGAGGCTCTAGATATACGACTGGAACACTTTGAGTGTCAACCTGGTGTACAACACCTTCAAGATGGGATTGAACCTCAGCTCTGTAACTTATTGAGATTTAGGTTGAATCCTCAATCCGCCTTTTCCATTCATATATTTTCTAAGGAAGCTCACGTGTATTGAAACACTCAGTTGTTTATTTACAACTTGTCAAGGGCAAGGACTCGTGCAATAGAGACTTGTGTAATCATTATTATGGCGGTGTTACAGGCTTTCTCTGATGGTCGTCGTTGGTGGTGTATGGTATACACTCTCAACTGTTTCTTTCTGTTGCTTTTGAAATGTGAATATACATATATTGACAGCTTGGTTTTGGGTCCTATGGGAATTAAATGCGAAGATAAATTAGACAAATGCAGACATAGCTTATTGTTATGTAGGAGAAATACTAGAAGCCTTCGACATGTTCTTGATTGCAGAGCTCGGTGTCGTTTTGATCAAGATGCTGCAACTAGGTGGGATGCTTTTATTGTGAGGCAGCGTGTAGCATTAAGGGCTGCATTTTTTATTTTCAGTGGGAAGAATTGGATGAAAATGAATGAGTATAAGATTGGTGACTCTATCGTCAAACTGTTCAAATTTGAAATTTCAAGTTGCAGAGTCACATTTGTTGTGGAGCCATTAATATTTTGTTCGTCTTGGTATTTTGTCGAGCTGAGCTGCGATATTTTGAACTTCATCACCACTTCTATCACCAACCCCTTGAGCTATTCTTTAATTGGACATTTCACAGGACTTGGCTATTATCTCTGCCAACTTTTTCATGTTGAGTTCGAGCTTATTCTGACAGCCACAATCCATTTTAAAACAGTGATTGATGAATTTGAAAATAGGTATGACTATTTGATTTTTAATGGAAATGGATGGGATATTACTGATAGCTCCGATAGGTCTAATGGGAAACATATTCTACTCGTTTTATCTTGGGTTGGAAAGCCTCACCCTATACCTCTTGACATTTTTCAATCCTTGACTATAAGGCTGATGGTTTCATCCAGGGGTGGGAATGAAGCCCGGTATTTTTTAGCTCATAGTTACATTTTGTGTAATCTAATATATTTTATTCGACGAAACAATAGCACATCCAGGTCATGGTCATGGTTTTGAGAAGCTGAGTAGATTATATCTTGAGGATGGCAGTAATCAGAAATGCAGCATTTGGAATTGGGACATGAATTGGAGCTTATGTTATTTTGTTGCAAATATTTTACTTGTGCATCAAGGTCAAACATCTCCTATACGAACTGAGAGATGTTGCTTAATTGGAGGAGACATTGTTTCACTGGTTTTGTGTGTCTTGAGATCAGTAGGGTGTTTTGAAGTGGACAAGCCAAGTATGCATTTAATACTGGAAACTTGTAACTCTCACGCTGTTTTGGTTGACAATGCAAAATGGGTTTCTCATATAAGTTTTGCACATTTGTGGATTTGGAAGAGTTGTGTTCGAAAAGGTACAAGAACTCTACAGCTAGGTGACCTCATTGAGACTAAAAGATTCATTGGTGAACATTATGCAGTGCACTATGATACAAACATAACTTGTGTAGAGTGTGAGGCTTGTGTCTTGAGATCAAAATTCATCAAGTTACCCTGGTATGATTTTGATAATAGATCGCGCATATTTCTTCGTCATGTGGTGTTGTGCGCATTTGTTGGCAGTGAAAAGAATCATTTTGATAAAGGTGGCATTCTATTTTGTGACGTTGAAGAGGTTTCATATGGTCTCATTAGGTTCAACAAGATATATAGCATATTGTTGGGGAATTCATTTTTCTCAGACATGTCCAAGCTAGCTCAAACTGATGAAGTCTTATTTCTACATCTAACTTTCACATCTGGTTTAATTTCTTTGATCGCAACTGAACTTCTGCAGCAAAGACATTTGGCAACTCAGAAGACAATGGCTACAGAAATCGTTTTGAAATCATTTGCATTGAGGGCTCTAGCATTGGAATTTCTTGGACACAAGGACTTGTCTTTCATGATCCAATCAACAACTATGTCCAACATTTCAGTTGAAGATTTTTCATCCTATACAGAACCATCAAATGCCAAAACAAAACAAAGAATAGTTATTCACTTTGCTTGGCAGACTTCTTTAGTGCACAAAAGAGGGTATCAAACTGTAGAAAATTGTTGATGGTTGATCTTGTTCCAGTGTCACGCTTCATATTTGTGTTTTTGATATTCTCTGCACCGCGACCACCAGAATAGCGACCTTGAGGACAAGGTCAATTTGAAGGGTGGGGTAATGTTACGTACATCAAGAGGGACGCATTGAGTTATCTATCAACTATGAGGATTTAATTAGAATAAGTAGCAAATTCAAGGACTGTTTATCTTATAATTTTCTATAAGTCCTAGTATAAAAGACATGAATGTAATTGATTTGGGAAGGAAGGAATGAAACCCTAAATTCCTAATCTCAACTCTCTACCTCCTCTCTCAATATCAGTCTCGTTCTCATCTCCTTCGTCCTCTGATTTCTCATCTCCTTCACCGGTTACTTGTTTGTCCGATACGAACAATCCAATTTGTATCATTGGTGCAGACCAGCAGGTTTAGGTCCAGAAGACATGAGCTGCAAGCAAATAAGTTCCTCAACAGGATCTCAATCTTCCTCTTCTTCTGTTTCCTGTTATGCCTCTTTCTTGTCTGATTGTTAAATATGAAAGAGACGGTATTTGGACTACCTATACCCAATGTCACTGATCCTGTACTCAATAAGTAATTTTATACTTCTTATGCTATGTTCACTTCACATGAATGGAAAGGAATTGACGGAAGAAAGGAATGATTAAAGAACGGAATTAGATAAGGAAATGAATAATGATTCCATTTTTTATTCACTTTCCATTAGCAAAAAAAGTAGATGAATTGAAGAAATATATATAAGGGGAAGGATGTTGTGCGGAGTTTTTTGAAACGTATCAAGAGTAATCAAATGAGGTTAAACTGTCTATTTTTGGAGGAATGAATTTTATTTATTTTGACTTTGAATTGAATGAAGTTGGAATGACTCATTCCACTCCACTAGTCCAACCAAACAAATTATATTTTCATTTCGTTAAGAATGAGCATTTCATTCTACCAAAATTGATGTCATTCTAACGAAATGAATGCAACCTTAGGGTCTGTAACTAAACCGTATAACGTGTGTCATCATTGTCTATATGGTTATCAACTGTTGGTCTCGTTACATATGGAATCTCTTTCTATACGTTCTATTATAGTGTTGTATGTTTAGAATCAGTGCGGGTCACTCTTTTCTCAGCTACCTTAAAATCCATATTGATTCCTGTCCCGGTTTGAGAAATTATAGGAAATAGTTTTGAGAGAATTTTTTTGGCTCTTCCTATGCAAGAATATGCGATTATGATAATGTCTTGATGACTTGTCTATTTGATAGACTGGACCTACATTAGGGGGAAATATAACGCTTTAAGGTGTACGCGTCTCGGTGGCCTAGCCATCGGAGCGCCAATAGGTCGGAAGCTATGCCCGCTCCCCGATGACCCCATGGCAGGGCGGAACCAGTAAGACAACCATATGAAGGATTCAAGGGAATTGGTTCAGAACTCAAAAATTTGTATCCGAGCCGACATGATCACATGTTGTCATGGACGATTTTGGGAATGACTACTTGGAAAGAACGTTAGCTCGACAAAAGATCTGAAGAACTTTGAGGCACATATGAGCTTCTTGGTTAGACCAATAAAGGTGAAAGTCGGCGATCGAAGAACCTTGAGGCACATGCATGGTGAGACCAGTGATGATGAAGACACCAGGGGCGATCAAGAAGAGTATTTCCACATGTCTACCTTGTAAAGAAGACCATACGTCAATGAGCCTCTAGATTTGTCTAGAAGGGTACACCAACAACTTTGTTAGGGTCACTACCAATTCGTTGAATCTAAATAGTACAGTGCAGAGGAATGGGTCGACCGAAGGTATGTGACTTCAAGATCATTCTTTTT
Organism: Sedum album; assembly: GCA_006409495.1. Taxonomy (NCBI): domain Eukaryota; kingdom Viridiplantae; phylum Streptophyta; class Magnoliopsida; order Saxifragales; family Crassulaceae; genus Sedum; species Sedum album. Next base: position 6,740 of record QZGG01004587.1, read on the forward strand.
GAGCTCAAAAGGAACCTTTGGGCAAAGGCAGTAGGGGACATCAGGATCTTTGAAACCTATGGATCAAAGGCGGTATGACATGTTCGACATCCTTACAAACAATGCACTGGAGAGTTGCAAGGAAATCATTTCATGTTTTTGATCTTGAGGACAAAGTCGATCTTGGAGGGACGGGACCTAATACTTTAAGTAACACACGACGCAAGAAATATACTAACAGGTTTCATGTCTCAGTTACTAAGCAATGAAACTTGACAAATTCGTAGGTTGATGTATTAGTACTAGATTTGAATAGTTTTTTAATTGGATTAATTGTAGAAAATCATAAATATAATATATCATTATGTAAAAAACCACCATTTTAACAACTAATTATAAAATGCCTACGTTATAGTTCCTTCGTTATCAAAAACTACCATTGACACTCTTCCGTTAGAACTTTCGTTAAGTGTGTGTACGCGTGATAATAAAATATTATTTTATACTAGCGATGAGTTTTAAGGTGAGTAAGCGAATACTTGTCCTATCACATTATGCCAAACACATTTATAATCGAGTGACATCGAGTCGAACCCAAGAAAAGCCTAGACTACGCTACGCTACTTAAAACTACTTAAGCTAGTCTGCAATAAAAAGGGGGGTTTTGTCCTCTACCGATAAGCCACAATTTCAGATATTGGAATGGATCACAGGAAGTGGCGGACCGAGGATTTTTTGGGACTCGGGACAAAACAAATAAATCATTTAAAAAATGGCAACCTCTCTTCACGATTCTTCATTTTCATGAAATGCTCTATCACATCTTCGTTAGTTATAGTAACAAATATATCTTTCTCAATATAACAAATAAGAGAGTCGCATAAAAATGAATTGCCATGCGATTGCGCAGATTGGTTTTTACGATTTTCATTGAAGAAAACCATCTCTTGATGGTCGTCGTGGCAACAGGTAAAGTTAAGGCAAGCTTCCAAAGTCGGTATACCAAAGGATATGCAAAATATTTTCTTGTATCCACCCTAAGTTTAGCAACAGCACCAAAATCCATTAAATTTGAAAATCTTTCATCTTCACGAACATTGTCTATATATAGACACAATTGATGCTTAAGAGTCATTAGATCCCCTAAATCAAAGTCTTGGGGATAAAATTTGGCCAATCTCATCAACTTCAAATGATCAAAGTTGTGAAATAAATCAACTGGACTCAAAGAAGCCATGCATATAAGCAGTTTAGAATTAACCTCATCAAAGTGATCATTAAACTCTTGAAGTACCAAATCCACTACTGTATAAAAACAATCCACCTGAAGATATTGCAGATTGGTGATATTTGCCTTTTTTCTCGGTCACCGTTTATCAACGAACGCTGCATCCATATTCAAACTCTAAAGTTCATGTTTTTCACACAATGATGATACTTCCAATAAAAGCAAATTCCACTCGCAATCTCTAATTCCCTGCGATTGTCTTTTCGTTGATGTCACCATGGTCATAGCATACAAAATATCTTGATCTTTTCTTTGAAGAGCCATTGACAAAGATTCTTTTAGGACTAGAATAGGTAACATTAAATGCAAATAAAATACAAAATTAAATGACTGTAAATATTTCAGAAGTCCATATGCTTGACATCGTTTCACATTATCCGAGCCTTCCACTTCAATATACTCAGATACCTCCAAAATTATTGAAAATAACTTCATCATACGTTGAAGTGTCTTATAATGAGAACCCCATCGAGTATTTTGATAGAGCATAGTTGTACGCTACTTTAAGTCTTTTACAGTGCTCGTATTCTAACACATTTCAGTATAAGATTACGCTTTTGGTGTAGTTTCGTATCTCAGGTTCAAGAGAAGAGTTAGAACAAAAACACAACAAGAAGGCTGAATTCCAGAATAAAAGACAACAACTTGACAACAAAGGACAGAAGACCACTAGCGTGCGAGCACTATGGCGCGCGAGTGAAGGTCGCGCAGAAGACAGCAAAACGGTGACGTCAGCAGACAGCGAGACATTCGGAACGATGACGTCATCACGCGCGAGAATATTTCTAAATTCAGTTTTTGGAGATTTAATATTTCCTAAGCTGACTTTTAGAGATAAAGATGATTTCCTACAGATATCCTTGCCTAAATATTCGTGGAAACCCTAGGAGGCAAGGCTATAAATACAAAGATTTGTGGAGATCACAGACACACTTAGAGAGAGCTGACGGCGCAGAGCAGAAGTCCGGCGAAGACGTGCGCACAACCTGTCACGCGAGCCTGACGACGCGGCACCCAGATTTGTCTTGTTATTTTAGTTGTCTTATAATTATTCTTGAGATGTATTCGATCAGTATGTCTAGCTAACTTACTGATTTCGGTTTGGATTTGGATCTATGAATAATATGTTTTTGAGGTCTTGTTCTTAATTTACATGATTAAGTTTAGTATTATTATTCCGCACTCCATTGCATGATAATTAGGTTAGACAATTAAGCGAAGCCTTGCACCGCAGACTTAGTTGTAGAATCTAGTATCTATAGTTAAACTATCAGAAGTACGTGACTGTGAATGATAGGAGTAACACTAGAATATGCAGTAACTACCTTGACCGGATTCGTTATTGACTAGACTAGATTGAGTAGTAATATCATACAAACCTTGACTGGAATGTATGTGTAGGTTATTAAGCTGTGACAGGACCTTAATCTACGTGGACAATTATATCATGTGCCTTTAGTGACCAAGGATAAAACATAGAGTTCATAGTGAAGAATCTGAACCGGATTCATCTCTTGCATATTTGTTTGCGTCTTTCATACTTGCTGTCTGGATTCGACCCAGTTGTACTTGCGCAGCAATTTTGAACCAGTTGTACTTGCGCAGCAATTTCTTTCTTTTTTAATACTCACGCACAACCCAATCTTAGTTTGTAGTTGAAAAGAGACTTCCACCGTTCCCTGTGGATTCGACCCCAGCTTGCCAATACTATACTAGTGAGGAGAGTCGGGACAAATTTGCAGCACTCAACGACGTGCTCGTCAAATTTTGGCGCCGTTGCCGGGGAGCGGCTAGAGAAGTTTTCTTTTCTTTTCTTTTTCTTTGTTTTTGATTTTTTTGTTTTTTTTTCTTATATAAAAATCCAAAAAAATTAGTTACGTTTAATTTAGCTGTTGTTTTTGTGTTGCATGGAAGATTTTGGTGAAAACAGTGTAATAGGCAGAAGAAGAGAAACTCCAGACGCGCCAGCGCGCAACGCCGAAAACATTTTTGCTCGCCTAAACCCAGCTGAACTCGATTTAATCAGAAGAGAAGTACGCAGAGATTTAGAGTTCAACATGGACGCTGACATGCAGAGAAATAACAACCAGCTCCCGATAAATGCTAATGTTAACGCGCCAGACCCAGTCGCGCGCGCACAGCCAGTGGCGCGCCGCACCATTAAGGAAATGTCTGCTCCTCACGCTGTGAATCAGCCATGGTGCATCGTACTGCCACCTGATGGTCATTTCGAGCTACGAACACAACTTGTTCACTACATACCAAAATTCCATGGTATGGCTAGTGAGAACCCAGTGAAGCATGTACGAGAGTTTGCGGCCATTTGTGAGAATATGAGGAATGGGAATGAGGATCCAGAGCTGCTGAAACTTAGAGCCTTCCCGTTCTCATTATGTGATTCAGCTAGACAATGGTTGATGGGGCTAGCTCCTGGTTCAGTAAGGACATGGGCCGAGTTGCAGGAACGATTTCTAGACAAGTTTTACCCCGCGGCCAAGGTATCACTGCTACGTAGAGAGCTTGCTGCACCGAAACAGTTGCATGGAGAGTCATTATCAGAATATTACGAGCGGTTCAGGGAACTTGAAGCGAACTGCTACAACCACGGACTCCCGCAACATGTACTGATAGAGAACTTCCTCAACGGGCTTACTGAGATGGAACTCAGGTTGCTGAATGCGTGCGCAGGAGGGAACGTGAGGAATATGTATCCGGAGGATGTATGGAAATTAATAGAGGACACGGCTGACCAAGTTAGATATCAAGTGTCACTAGAGAATAACCGCGCTAGAGCACTGCATCAAGTAGACGTGACCGGAGAGATCAAGGAATTAAAAGATATGATGCGGAAGCTAATGACGAAGCAAAGTGTTGAAACAAGAGCTTGCGAATTCTGTCACGCCACAGACCATCTTACTGACGCATGCTAGTGATGGAAATTTGCCCTCTCAGGTAATACAGAATCCGAAAGGAAGCATCAACATGGTTCAGATGGACGCGCCACAACCAGAACACACCAGCGCGCCAGTTGATACGCGCGTTACTGATGGCGCAGCAGATGAACAGAATACAGAAATAGTTGTTGCGCCAGTCTTTTCACGCACCAACCCTAACCCACCAGAACAGAGGGAAGATATCATGCTGAATGACTTCCAAGCAAGCTTGAAGATATGCTTAGCTCCAGATTTACCAGAAAAACTTGCTGATCCGGGGACCTTTACTATTCCGTGCTTTATTGGAGAAACCCTGGTTAGCGAGTGCATGTTAGACTTAGGAGCATCGGTTAATTTGCTGCCATATTCACTGTATTCAGCATCGTCAATGGGACCTCTAGAGCCAACGGACATTGCATTATTACTTGCGGACAACTCACGGACCGAAGCAAAGGGGAAAATAGTAGATGTCTTGACCCATGTCGGCAAACTCAAGTTCCTAGCAGACTTCTATGTAGTTGACATGAACAAGCCGAATACAGAGGCAAGAGAATCAGTATTGCTGGGCCGACCATTTATGAGGACCGCGCAAGTGTGCATTGATGTCGGGAAAGGTATGGTGACATTACAAGACAAGCAGCACATACTCAGATTAGATGTCATCCACAGAATCAAGTTATCAGAGGAACCATTAGTGAATGACTGGATAAACGAAGCACCACTACCAAGGCATTCTGAGATGATGCGCGCCAGACAGAAGAATATGCCTTTGGCGCGCCAGAACAATATAAAGAGCAAGCCACCCGATAAGAGGCGCAGAGAGCGAAGCAGAGAGCAACACGACACTTGGGAACAGTATAGGAACGCGGATCAGGTGCGCAGGATGATCATGCAGAATAAGGCCGCACAACTCAGGAACACGCAAGAGCTAACAGGCGCACAGACTAGCGCAGCATCAAGACATAATACGCGAGACTTCGCGTTTTCTATCTCTTTACCCTCCGATCATATTGATTACTCTTATTACTCTGATATTAACCCACTTGAATTTTTGCCATGCAGAAAAGATGATAACACGGAAGGAGGCAAATATTCAAGTGTGGGGGAGGTGAACCGTGCACTATGAGTGCACATTTGCGTCGAGCTTACGACGTTAAACAAAGCACTCGTCGGAAGGTACTCCGACAACCTTAACTTAGTTTTATTTTCATGAGTTTAGTTTGCTTAGTTTTAGTTTTAGGTTAGTTTTAAGTTTGGGCCCATGTAGTTTTGGGCCATGCATGCATGTGGGCTTTTTGCACTATAAATATGTGATGAGAGGTAAAAATTATGTCACTTTTCATTTTCACCTTATCTCTCTAAACCACAAAAACCTTAGCCTTCACCACCGCCGCCCAGCGCCGCCCGCTGCCACCGCGCCGCCGCCGCCGTCCAGCCCAGAATTTTGAGATTTTCGGTCAGAACGTAGATCTCAGTGCAGGTATTCTACTGTCAAAATTTCAATTGATTTGGAGTAGTTTTGGTGGTTCAATTTTGCAGTAGAAGTTTGAGATCTAGATCTGCGTAGCACTCGCGCGTGACAGGACACGCGCGCCAGTTTAGTCAGTTCCGTGTTTGTTTTTGTTTGCTATCATGTCGATCTGCAGAGACCAGTCCGAGAAATTGGATTTTGAGATCAGACACAAGCTCTACAGTAGGTGTGAAATCTTGCCTACCGTTTTTGTGGATGAAGAGTTCCTTCGTGAGATGGGGCTCTATGAGGAAGTGCATTGCGGCCTTCGCCGCAACCGGATGGCTTCGTTCGTGGACTGAGCTCAGACACAGACGTGGAGGATACACTGGAGTT